>MU260441.1:82500-85000 GCA_020310875.1 Ceratopteris richardii
CCCCCTCAATCATCAATTGAGGTTTCTCCTTTCTTCTTTATACCTGCCATGTCTTTAAACTTCTGTAGCTTTGGTCCATCCAAACTCTTTGTAAGCATATCAGCTATCTGATCTTTTGTTGAAGTATGTATGACTTCAATCTCCTTATCCATCACTTTCTCTCTTAGAAAGTGATACTGAATCTCAATGTGTTTGGTCCTGGCATGAAAAACAGGATTAGCAGCTAAGTACAATGAACTCATGTTATCTCCATATATAATTGGTACCCCATGCACAATGTCAAAACTCTTCATCAAAGTCTTGAGCCAAATTACTTCCTTTGCAGCTTCAACCATGCCTTTATACTCTGCTTCTGTAGAAGACAAAGCAACTGTATGTTGCTTCTTGGAGCACCATGAGATAAGTTTATCTCCCACATAACACATATATCCAAAGGTTGACCTTCTATCATCTGGATTACCTGCCCAATCTGCATCACTATAAATTTTGATATTTGTATCTGAGGTAAACCCATAATACAAACCTTCATTGAGTGTACCCTTAATCTACCTCAATACTCTTTGACCTGCAATCCAATGTTCTTTCCTTGGGCAATGCATGAATTGAGACAAAACTCCTACTGCATATGATAAATCAGGTCTAGTTAATGTAGCATAGATAAGGCTACCAACCAAACTCTGATATTGTCTCATGTCCTTGAATTCTTCACCTCCAAACTTACTCAATTTATGATTCACCTCCATTGGTGTAGGTGCTACCCTGCAATCATCCATTTTAAACTTGATTAACAAGTTCTTCAAATACCTTTCTTGGGTCACAAATACTCCATGTTGAGTATATGTAATCTCCATGCCCAAGAAATATGACAAGTCTCCCAAGTCACTAGTTTTGAACTCCTTTTCCATTTGCTTCTTGAGTCTTTGTATTCCTTCTTCATCTGTACCTGTAAGAATTATATCATCAACATATATGCACATGTATATGAAACCATTATCACTTGCTTTGACAAGCAAGCTACTATCTGCTTTAGACACCTGAAATCCAAGTTCCTTAAGGAACTTCACAAGTCTATAGTTCCATGCCCTTGGGGCTTGCTTCAAGCCATACAAAGCTCTCTTGAGCTTGCACACATGATCTGGATACCTTTTATCTCTGAACCCTTGAGGTTGCTCCATGAATACATCATCTGAAATATAACCATTCAAAAAAGCATTTTTCACATCAAGTTGACATAACTTCCAACCTTTACATGCAGCAATAGCAATAAGTGTCCTGATGGTTGTCATCTTTGCCACAGGACTATAAGTCTCATCATAGTCAACACCATAAGTCTTAGCAAACCCTTTGACAACAAGTCTAGCTTTGTATCTAGACACACTTCCATCTGCAAACCTTTTTGTCTTGTAGACCCACTTGCATCCAATGATTTTCTGACTATTTGGTTTTGGAACCAAATCCCATGTTTGATTCTCCAATAGTGCATCATATTCTTCCTGCATAGCTTTCTCCCATTTTTCCTTACCTTTTGCCTCTTCATATGTAGAAGGATCTTCATCTGTATTCACCATATAAGCATAATCTTTTGTGGCTAAAAATGAAGTATCATAGCTATACCTTGTAGGTTGCCATTTATTCCTTGTAGACCTCCTAAGCTCTCCACTTCTTGAGGTTTCTGGTTCTTCATATTCAGGATCAAATCTTGGTGTTTCTTCCACTTCAACCTGTACTTCATTATTCTCTTGTTCATCAAATATTTGAACCTTTGATTTACCTTTCCTTTGGCTTACTTCTTCTTCATCACCTGTATTGTACCTGCATACCAAGTGCTTTGTTCATCAAATGTAACATCTTTAGAAACCATGAATTGTTTTGTAGATGGACTCCACAATCTATAGCCCATCTGCTTATCATCATAACCAATGAAAACATATTTTTCAGCTTTAGGCTCCAACTTGTGCCTTAATTGTGATGGCACATATGCATATGCCACACATCCAAAAATTCTGCAATGATCCAAGGTAGGTCTCTTACCCCACCAAGCCTCATATGGTGTCATACCCTGCAAGGCTTTACATGGTAACCTATTGACCAAATAAGTGGCTGTATTTACAACCTCAGCCCACAAATAATTAGGGCAATTTTTCTCCTTCATCATGGATCTTGCAAACTCAACAAGTGTTCTATTTCTCCTTTCTGCAACACCATTTTGTTGAGGAGAGTACCTGCAAGTAACTTCTCTTTTTATACCTGCATTCCATAAGTAATCACTGAACTCATTAGAGAAATACTCTCCCCCTCCATCTGACCTTAATCTCTTCAACTTATGACCTGTAATTCTCTCTGCATATGCATGATAGTGTTTAAATGTATTAAACACTTCTGACTTATCTTTGATCACATAGATAGTGATCCATCTAGTAGCATCATCAACATAAATCACATAATACCTTGACCCATTTATACTGAAATCTTTTGATGGTCCCCACACATCTGTGTGTAC
>MU260441.1:105000-127500 GCA_020310875.1 Ceratopteris richardii
TCAAAATTTTCAGTCAATCGGGACACCAATAGTGCCCGTTCCTTCTGACCTATTTCTGTAGTATATGGCATGGGATGATCATCACATGGTTTTTCCATCTGCTCTTTTATTGGAGAATTATAGATGGGGGGAGATAGAGGATGTACCTCTACCTCGTCAATAGGATTCTCTTGTCGTGGCTCTACTGGTGTCCTGATGGATACTTTTTGTTCTGCTTTAGTTTCTAATTGTGCAAGACGGTCAGTCTTCTCTTTAACTTCTTACAAAGCTGCCTGGAGTGCATCTTTTGCCGCAAGTATCTCATTACCAATCTCTGCTACCTGATCCATATTTTCACTGTAGCTCACTGCAAGTTTTGCATGGGTAGTGCATAGCTATTTCTTGAGCTCATTGGTTTTGTTAATGTACCTCCTTTCCCATTCTTGTTTGAGAGCCTGCTCCTATTTCAACAACTCGGTATATTTTGTTATTTGGTCATTGTCAATTGCTCTGGGCTCTTGTTTTTTGACAGGTTGACCATAAAGTAGTGCTTTCATCAGATCTTTATTCCTGTTGCATAGATTATCATTTTCCTCCATATATACTTTTAGCTGAGTTTCTAGTAGATTGCTTCTAGCTTTCATTCTCTCTTTGTCTGCTTCACTAGTTTCATGTTGTCTTTGTAAGTCCGTTAGTTGTTCCTGGAGCTGATGATTCTGCTTCATTAATGTAGTGCATTGTCCTTTGACTTCGAGTAGTTCTTTTTCTTTTGTTGAAAACATCTTGTTGGGCCTGAATCAGCTGTGCGGACAATTGCTCACTCATTATGTGAAAGTGATTCTTTTCCCACATGGCCTTGTCGTAATCTGCATCCGTGTCCATCATTTGTTGTTGCGTATCCATGGTCGTTTGTATCATCTGCTTGATGACAGGTTTCAATTGAGTAACATCAACATTTAACCAGGTGGTAGGGATGCTAGGTTCTTCACCCGTGGTAACATCTTTCCCCTGTGCCACATATAACGTAGTATCATGGGGCTGCTGAATATGGAGTTGTATCCTTGGCTTAGCCTCCCTATGGTCAATCTTGCCTTGTGGTGTATCATCAGGTACCTCAATCACAATTTGCTCTCTATTTTGTGATAAACGCTCTTCTTTGTCCATGTGTGTTTGTATTTCCTCTTTTATAGGTGGCACTGCATCTTTAGTTGTGATTGGAGCGTCCTTGATGTTGATAACCTGGTTTCGTGTAACTTTTCTATTTGATCCAATTGAGCTGATAACTCATGTCCAGTCCACTCATAAGTTGTTGCTACTCTGAGAGTGGGTACTAAGAAATCAATTGGCAAGATGGCATTCTATCCATACACTAAATTAAAAGGAGTAGTTCCTATGGCTGTTTTGTAGGCTACTCGGAATGCCCATAAAGCATGATGTAATTTCTTATCCCAATCAGATCTACCATTGTTAACAATTTTAGTGAGGACTGTACACAAGATTTTGTTTGAACTTTCGGCCTGTCCATTGGCTTGTGGGTGATATGGGGCTGATTTCTTATGAATTACTAAGATTCATTCAGTAGGGCTTCTATCACTTCATTCACAAAGTGTGCCCCTCTATCACTCACAATTTCTATAGGCAATCCAAATCTAGTGAATACATTCTCAAAGAGAAACTTGGTTGTAGCCCTCGCATCGTTTTTCTTGGTTGCTTTGGCTTCAACCCATTTGGTCAAATAGTCTATGGCTACGATTATGTACTCAGCATGGGATCCTTTAGCTGGTGGGCTAATAGGTCCTATGAAGTCTATTCCCCATTTAGTAAAGGCTCTGGCACTCATCATGGGTTTCAGTGGCATTTCATCTCTTCTAATTGGATATTTTGTTCGTTGGCAGGTATCACATCGTTGAGCATATGTGGCTGCATCTTGATGTAGAGTTGGCCACCACATCCCTGCAAAGAGAATCATTTTTGCAGTTTTATCTGCAGAAAAATATCCTCCCGCAGCTCCTGTGTGTGCCATCTCTAAAACAACAAGATACTCATCTTCATGAATGCCCATTCATAAATAATTGTCTCTTCCTCGCTTAAAGAGCTGTTTTCCTATAAGAAAATAGTTCTTGCTTTGTTCTGTGAGTGCATGTTTCCTTGTTAGAGTAGCTCCTTCTGGGTACTCTTGGGTCTTTAAGAATTTTACCAGAGGCATGCTCCATCTTGGTGCTACTGTGGAGTAGAATAGAGTAGAGTTCTCTTCTGGATTTCATTCTTGACAACTTGGGTAGGCTGATACATAGTTATGTGTATCCCTCTGCATGGTTGGCCAATATATGCCTAATCTCTTCAGTGTTTGCCATGTTCCGTTAGCATTTAAATGAGTTTTCCATTGATTTACATGTGCTTTTTGAAGCCACATTTCTTGTTCCTCTTCTTCCATGCATCTCATGAGTAATCCACTTAAGTCTTGGTGATATAAACTTCCATCAATGGATGTGTATAAATCTACGGTAGTATCCATAGTGTCCCATAAATGCCTGCACTTTTTTAGTAGTCTTCGGTCTCGGCAAATCTAGAATCACTTTGATTTTGTCTTCATCTGTGGAAATTCCTTATCTATCTATCTCTCTATCTATCTATCTATCTATCTATCTATATATATATATATATATATATATATATATATATATATATATATATATATATATATATATATATATATATATATATATATATATATATATATATATATATATATATATATATATATATATATATATATATATATATATATATATATTTATCTATCTCTCTATCTATTTATCTATTTATCTATTTATCTATCTATCTATCTATCTATCTATCTATCTATCTATCTATTGATGGAGAGTTTTAATATCCAAAAGAACAAGTTATCCTTGATGTTAGAGCACCTCTATATCAAGAACAACTCAAAACCTTAACCAACTTCAGAAGATCAATGCCAAATTATCAAGACTTTAGCTATCTGTGAAGAAAGTCACTACACAAAAAAGTATGTTGCATATAACTCACTTATTGACTGATCAAATGTGTAAACTTTCTAATGAAACTTTGTACAAGGTGTCATAAGGATTCCGCACCTTCTCCAAGTTAAAACATCTGACAAGATTCAGTAGAACTTGAGATATGACCCAAACAATCTACCTATGTGTGAAACTGTTCTTCTGTATAGTCGACTTTGACACCTGCAACTTTTAATGCATGGTTCTCCCAAAGTAGACCCCATTTATTCAAATGATTTTAGCCATAGGTATCTTACCTTTCAACTTAAATAATGAGTGCTTACTTGGTCAAAACTTTACACTGTGGAAGGAGAACTGACCAATACATTATCATCAAATTTTCACCTGTTGGAGTCTTCTCTTATTCAAATTTACACATGGAAATTTTTCTACTCTTAGTTCTCTCAGTGTGATCACAATTAGGATCTGAAACTTTGTTTAGAGGTCACTCAACTATAGACTTAGACTTCTACAAAAGCATTTCACAAGATGATAAACATAGAAGGAGCACTGAGCAAAATATCGGGCGTAATTTTTCTTCTATTTAGGAAAAACATTACATCTGATTGATGAACTATATTCTTATCACTTCTAAACTATCTAATGACTCTTACAAATTGTCTTTCATCATCTTTTATACATGCCCCAACTTTCTACTTGTATATATAGGCATATATGTACAAATTCGTGACCATTACAAAGGTATAAGTGAGCTAATTACAAGTTTAGTGTACATGTATATACCAATCTTCATTCTCTGATCAAGCACTAACTTCAAGCTTCATATATTGGTCTTTGATTTATCTTTTGACTTCAAACCTTTGTCCAAATCATGAATTGATGATTGTCCTACACCAAGAGCTCCCCCTCAATCATCAGTTGTGATTTTCTCCATATTTTTTATACCTGGCATGTCTTTGAATCTTTGTAACTTTGGTCCATCCAAGCTTTTGGTTAACATGTCTGTAATCTGACCTTTTATTGAATTATGTATGACTTGAATCTCTTTATCAATCGCCTTCTCTCTTAGAAAGTGATATTGAATCTCAATATGTTTAGTTTTGGCATGAAATACATGGTTAGCAGCTAGATACAATGAACTCATATTATCTCCATGAATAGTGGGTGTGTTCTGAATAATGTCAAAACTCTTCATAAGAGTTTTCAACCATATGAGCTCCTTTGCAGCTTCAAAAATACCTTTATACTCTACTTCTGTGGATGACAAAGCAGCTGTGTGTTGCTTCATAGAACACCAAGAGATTAATTTATCTCCCACATAACATAAGTAATCATAGGTTGATCTCCTATCATCAAGATTACCTGCCCAATCTATATCACTATATATCTTGATGTTTGTATATGATGTGAAACCATAATACAAACCTTATTTGAGTGTACCCTTAATGTATCTTAACACCCTTTGTCCTGCAACCCAATGTTCTCTCCTAGGACAATGCATGAATTGAGACAACACTCCAATTGCATCTGACAAATCAGGCCTAGTTAATGTGGCATAGATTAAAGTAACAACCAGACTTTGATATGGCTTCATGTCCTTGAATTCTTCTCATCCATATCTGCTCAATTTGTGATTCTCTTGCATTGGAGTAGGTGCTACCTGACAATCTTCCATTTTAAACTTGATTAGTAATTTCTTCAAATACCTTTCTTGAGTTACATATACTCCATGTTGGGTATATCAAAACTGCATGCCCAAGAAATATGACAAATCTCCCAAGTCACTGATGTTGAATTCTTTCTCCATTTGCTTCTTAAGACTTTGTATGCCTTTCTCATCTGTACCTATAAGAATTATGTCATCAACATATATGCATATGTGAATGAACCCATCATCACTTGTTTTAACAAGCAAGCTACTATCTACCTTAGACACTTGGAAACCAAGCTCCGTCAATAACTTCACAAGTCTATAATTCCATGCCCTTCGGGCCTGCTTCAAACCATACAAAGCTCTCTTGAGCTTACATACATACTCTGGATACCTTTTATCCTTGAAACCTTCTAGTTGCTCCATGAAAACATCATCTGAAATGTAACCATTTAGAAAAGCATTCTTTACATCTAATTGACATATCTTCCAACCTTGTTGGCAGTCAAGGAACTGAAGGACTCACAAGACAAGGAAGTCAACGAAGGGAGTCGGAGCAAAGAGAAGGTACAAGCAGACAGAGTAGTCAAAGAAGATCGGGCAAGTAGGCCATTATTTTTTCAGGAAGCTAAAGCATATCAAAGAGGTGGACACATAAGGAGAAGGAGCAAGTAGGAAGCTCGAAGATGTGTATGTCAAATCGTTAGAGGAAATCCCTACAAAAATAGTGATTTTCATCACTAAAAGCCATTGTAAATACCATTTCATATTTTTGTAGCTCCATTTTGTGCAAGCCAAGGAGTCTTTGAGCTTGAGGAGCATTAGAAGTAGCTACCTACCAGTTTTCATAATTTTTAGACTCCATTTGAGCCTTCAAATGGGGCCTAGAACCTAATTTTTAACTAGGCCGGACATTAGGTCTAAACACGGCCAAAACCTAGTCAAAAACTATAAATAGAGCTAGAAAGATCATTTTTGAGGTTAGCTTGTAATTGATTTGAACTTGTATGAGCATTTTGGAAGTAATCTAAAGAACTCCATTGCTTCTCACTTTTTGTCTTGCCTTGTGTGCACGTGTGTGTGTATGTGTGTGCATGTTTGTGTGCTTCTCACTCACGCACTTGTGCCTTCACTTGCTCGAGGTCATCATACCATCCTCACGTCTTCCCGGATTGACATTAAAGGAGGTGCTACTCATCACTGAGCTACACCAAATTTTGGTGCCGTTGCCGGGGATCGAGCTTTGAGGACGAGCGTGTGATGGTAAGATGTAGATTTGAGACATTGGCGTTGTAGGTAATTTCTTTACTTTTCTTATTTTTCTCTTTCTTACCTCACCATCATCATCACCATCATCATCCTCACCATATCCGATCTCCATCTCCATCATCGCAAAAAATTTTAGTTTTTTTATCATATCACCTTCTCCCTTCCATTTCCTTCATTCCACTTGTGAGAGAGAGCGAGAGAGCGAATTGTGTGCATTGTTTTTCTGTCTGTTTTGTGAGTGATCTTGCAGGTACAGCTGTATCATCCCCTCCAGCATGCTGCGCAGTTACGGACAAGCTTGAAATTGTCTCTGTGTCGCAGACCTCTATCGATCGCGATCGACAGAAAAATCGCTCATTTGGTAAAACAAAGCACACCACAATGACATGCACAAGGAGCACATTCCAAATCACTAGAAAAAACTAAAAAATTCTGTGTTTTTCTGTCAATCGCGATTGACACCGTTGATCGCGACCGACAGCCACGATCGACAGATTCTGTCGATCACGACCGACAGAGACGACCAACTGACCCTGTCAATCGCGATTGACACCATCGATCACGATCGACAGCCACGAACGACACCCCTATCAGTCGCGATTGACATCGTCGATCGCAACCGACTGAATTTTGACAATTGACTGAATTTCTCGCATTGCCATGTGTCCATCGCGACGGACACATCCTCGATTGACTGAAATCACGACGAAAATCCCGGAAAAAGTGTCGATCGCGATTGACATGACCCACGACCGACTTTGTCGATCACGATTGAAACTGTCAATCGCGACTGACGTGTCGATCACGACCGATAGGCCCGACAGACACCTCTGTCAATCGCGATTGACAGACCTGTCGATCGCGATTGACAGGCTTTTTCGGCCAAATTTCTAGGGTTTTTAATACCAAGTTTTGGGGTAATTTTTGGCATACTTATCAACCAATTAGTGATTGGTGAGGTCCCTACAAGTGTGTTTTGAGAAAAATCCTAGGATTTGTCAGCCTGTTTGAGCCCTGTTTTAACCCCAAAACCCTGAACTGGCATAACTTCCTCATACGAAATCCGTTTGCTGTGATTCTTGTCTTGTTGGAAAGCTCGTGGGGAGTACAACCAAAATTTCCATTGGTTACGGTAAAATTAATATCAGGATAATTAGGTAGGGTATTTTGAAGTTGACCATACCCCGGGTAGGAAAACTGAAGGATCCTTGGGATTGTTTTCCATAAAGGCAAAGGGAAATTTGGTATGTGAATTACATGCATGAAAGTGACCTGTCTGTCATTTGAATTGAAGTCTTGAGCTAATCTTGGGACTTTTACACGTCCATTGAGAGCACTTGAGGGCATCCAAAGCAACGGTTTTTTGGCAAGCTTGAGAACCGGGTTCTTGAGCACCAAAGGGCAAGGAATCGGCAAGCGAGGTTGGAATACTCTCAACTCCCTCTGTCAATTCCTAGCTTAGGCTAAGTACAAATAGTGCTAGAAGTAAGTCAGGGCGACGATAGGCATTTATCAAGTCGAAGACTACCTAAATACTCAAGTTCAAGCTAACAACATAATCTTTGTACGGTCGATAACTTTAAAGGAAAAGACTTAACGTGGAACGATCAACTTCAAGTGCGGAAATTAACTCAAGTATTCCTGACGATGTGGTATCAGACAAGACCCTAAACACAATAATCGACTAAAAAGAATCAAGTAACTGATACAAAAGAACTCAGCAACGAGGTTGTACTTGGGTAAAATTGGGGATTGCTCAATAAAGCATATGAACCTTAGATCAGGACGATATCTAGGGAGGGATAGACAAAGTCTTAGGTCTTCAGAGGCTAGTTTTAATCACACTGCTAGGTCTTGGGCCCAGCAGTTGAGCCATTATTCGCACTACCCTAGCTCTAAAACTAGTGAGTCAGAGATGTCCCATGGTATGGAGAGACCTACAGGAAGTTCAGGTGTGCCATACTTGTATAGGGTGGAAGGCCCCTACAAGACTCAGCTGGAATACCTTAGGACCAACCGATTAGGTGCTAGCATTTATGAGGACGGCCTAGGAAGGTCTGTGGTACATATAAAAAACCCAAATCAATCCATTGGACTAGAACACCCAGCAGCCAAGTTTGAAAACGGAGCTTACTTGGACAAAGAAGGAACCATATACGTGGTCACTAGTCACCCAAATAGGACAGATGAATTCGGGAATGTGATCCCTGAGACAGACATAGGTGACCTAGAGCAAGGGAACATAGGAGGAGAGCCGAGGACCCCTCGAGGAAAATTTGTTCTTACTAGAATCCTCAATCCCGAGTGGGTTCCCCAGGACAATAAGAGCATAGATTTACTCCTGAACTGAGAGACTGATGAAGCCTTTTGGAGGTATAGATCTGATCAGCCAAATGAGGTAGGAACAACCATGATATATGAGTTCAAAGATCCTGATAGCCCAAGCAGAGTGACCTACATAGATCATGCTTCAGAGAGGATCTTTGTGGTTACAGAAAATGATAGGCATGCTTACACTTGGAAAGGTGAATTTATTTTCCCCTAACCAAGATCGAATGTGTCCTTTGGTCACCCAGGAGCTGGAACATCCCAAGCTCATGGGGCTCAAAGAAACAGACATAGAGATAGACCTGAGGTAAGCTTTGCCAATCCAGTGGGAAGAGAAAGAACGAGAACGGAAACAAATAGAGCGGAACCTGAGGGACTTAGAGCCCCAAGGAACCAAAGGAATGCTGACGATTTCCCTCTGCCAAGGCCTAGGGAACACACCATAACATTGAGACCGACTCAGCTAGTTAAGTCCATGAAGAACTACTTCGATGGCACAGGAGACCCATATGATCATGTGGCCGAGTTTAGGCAAGTCTTGAGAGTTGAGCAAGTTGAGGACCTATTCACGCAGTATAATGCCTTTGGTCTAACCCTTAGGAACATAGACCTTACATGGTTTCAACCATTGAATGAGAGACAGTTCAGGAGCATAGACCAACTCTTAGAGGCTTTCATCACTGAATTCTCTAAAAGCGGCATAAGGCATAATACTTCCTCATTGATACATAGCTTCAAGCAGACCCCTCAGGAGACCGTGAGACTTGTAGGAAGAAGGTTTAGGCAATATCTTGAGAGATGCCCTGGTCCTGAGTTGCTCACACCAGCCAAACAAGTGGCCTTATTCTTGGATGGATTGCTAGGTACAAAGTTGCGATCCTATGTGTACTTGAAGGACCCTAGGACCATAGAAGAGTGTGTACGCATGTGCATTGACATTGAGGATAAGCTAGGGGAGGAACTGGAGCTTTCAAAAATCTACAAAGATTCCGATAGCGCTTCTAGCATCTCTTCCTCGCAATCTACATCTATTGAGGAACTTGCAAAAAAGGTAGCTCAAAAACTAGGTGTCTCTAGCAAACAAATTCCAAGGTTTGCCCCAGTAAAGAGATGTTATACTTGCGGTGGTGACCACATGGCGAATGTATGTCCCATTATGGCTCAACCCCAAGTAAATCCTAGTAGCCAGTATTGCACCATAGAACGGAGGTACACCAATCACATCGCGCAAGATTGCCCCTACAATAAGCAAGCAGTTAGGCAGACGTACCCACAACCATACCCTCAACAAGGAAGATACCAGAACCAGTACCCACCTCAGCAGTATGCTAGGCTTCAACCAACCTACCCACCACAATACCAAAACCAACAAAGGCCTCAGCCTGTGTTAGCACAACAACCCTCTGCCCCAGCTAATGTAATTCCGGTAAAGTATGCAGCTACAGAAGAGAATTTGAATAGGGCTATAGTGCTAGTAACACCATTGCTTTCAAAAAGTGATCCCAGTGACCATAGCTTTGATTCTACACATGTTGATAGTCCCCAGGCTTACTACATGCAATCTCCTGAACATGGTGATTCCTACTACAGTGAAGAACCAAGTGAACCTAGTTGGGAGCCAGAGTACATAAATGTAATGTACACAAACCCTAACTCTAGACCCCAACCTAGGCAGGTAAGACCCCCATTCTCTAGAGGACCATGCTACAGATGTCAGGGAGATCACCTCATTCGTGATTGTCCCTTACATCCACCTACACAACCCCAGTCAGTGACAATTCAAGGCTTTTGCCAAGATTGTGGAAAGGAGCATCTCATATGAGATTGTCCAAAGAACCCCAATAATATGCCAAAAATTACTCCTATCAATGTTATTGGGTTAGTAGTAGACTCTACAGAAAGTGTGACGTCCACTGCACCAGTACAGGTAGTCACTAGAGCTCAGGCATTGCAGCAAAACCAAGGGGTAGGCCAAGAAAAGAGCTCAGAGGCTAGTGAAACTGAAAGCATAACCAAGAAGAGAACTAGAGCCTGGAGAGATAGTAGAGAAAGAATGAAGAGGCAATGGGCTAAGAAGATGAGTGAACTCGAGGAAAGCCTAAGGGATGTTGGTGCAGACCAATCACCAATTGAAGGCTTAGAAGATTAAAGGATGAAGGAAGGATCAACTATTGAAGCTTGGAAGAAAGACACATTCAGAGTATGTGAGAAATGTACACATATGTACATAGTTCACTTAGATCTTTGATTAGTCATAGACTTGTACAAATTTATCTATAAATACTTTGAGAAAAGTCGGGGCATGTATGAGAGCATATGTGACAATAGTTAGAAGCCAAGATTGAGGAAGTTAGAAGTCATGAGATAGAGGAAAAGTTAGTTGAGTTAGCTCTCATCACTCAACTGTAATTTTTCTGAGTTAATGAAGAAATATTGCGCCCGATCTTTTCGTGTCTGCTCCGTCTGTGTTTGATCAATTGAGAAATCTTTTTGAGGATATCTAAGTTGTTAGTTAATGAGCCTGTGACCTGAGTTTCAGAGTCTAATTGCAAACAGGCTAGGAGAATTGTAAGTAGGAACATTCATATGTGTTGAATGTTTACAGTTCTCTGAAACAGGCGCAAATTTCGAGTTTAATCTTTTGGTCAGATCTCACTCCATAGTTTAAAGTTTTGTGCAAGTAAGCACTTAATCTTTAAGTTAGAAGATGATCTACTCGTGGATAGAAGCATTTGCTTAAACGGGTTTTGTACTGAGAGAATTGGAGTTAAGAAGTTAGGGGTGTCTAAATCGACTTCTCAGAAGTGCAGATTCAGACATAGGTAACTTGTGAAGTTGATTTCTCAAGTTATACTAAACCTTTTGAAGAACTTTAACTTGGAGGAGATGCACAATTTCTAGGAGATGATTCGTACAAAGTTTCATCAAAAAATTTACACGTTTGATAGGTCAATGTGAAGAAATAGTGCAGCAGACTTTTCTGTGATTCATCTTTTTCACAGATTTGTTAATCTTTTGATAATTAGCAATTGATCCTTTAAATTAGTGGAGTATTTGACTTACTCTTGGTATAGAGGTGCTCTAATCACAAGAGTAAGTTGTTCTTTTGGAGATTAACACTCTCCATCAAGGGAAACAAAAGCCAAGATAGTTGAACTCACATCTCAAACTCCCTCTCACACTACCCCACCTCCACCATTCCCATCTCCATCCGACCCACCACCTTCCGCCCCGCCTCATGCTACTCCACCAGCCCCTAGAGTAGGATCAGTCCTAGCAGATCCCACTCTTGAGGACCTAAATATGATGCTCAAAGCATATCAGGCCAGAATCCAAGAAGGGCCAAACGTAACCGATCATGAAAAGTGTTATCCGAGAGCAGAACTAGAGCTTGAACGAACCAAAATCTGTGCTAAGATGGTGGAATTGTCTCAAACCATGTTTGAAGCCAGTTGCCTCTTCAACATCTCTAGTTCAGCTAAGACGCAGTTGCACTTTGATGGACTGCTAGAAAGATTGGAGAGGTTAATTGCACAATCAGAAAAGGAACCCACCCCTCCACGTAAAGACAAGACAAGTAAGAGAGTAAGCCTTCCTGCCCAGGAAGCTTATGTGCCTAACTCCACGGATCCAGACACCTCTTCTTCTATGAATCGGTTCACCCCAGAATTCCTACGAGAGATTCAAGAAGACAAATGGGCTAAAGAAAGTGAAGTCCCTCCTCCCATTGAACTTGTGGATGATGCACATGATCAATTCCCACAAGATATTCCCTCCATTTATGGAGAGCAAGAGAGCACCTAGTCTCAAGAGAGATTAGACTTTGAGTCTAATTCTTTACATGAATTACCCCACTTCACAGGCCATGGGAAGCTAAGTCCACTTGTATGAGAGCACCCACAGTCATGGTCAGAAACGAAGACTCGATAATACCCAAGAATACGGAGGTAGTGAAAAACACTAAAGTGCAGTGTAACCTCACTTTAGAAGAGCTACTCAAAGTAAGGCCAGAGCTATGGAAACATGTAGCCAAACAAGTACCAGAGATAGCAAAACCTCGTTCCCAGGTTGGATCTCATCGCACAGTGCCAGAGATACCTTTGGACAAGATAGGAGACATGAGTGAAGGGGAAGAAGGAAACACTTATCTTCCCATCACCTATCAAGGATACACAACCAAGGCAATTCTGGACTCTAGTGCAGGAGTTGCAATTGCTACCACTTCCCTATGGAAGCATTGGGGCAAGCCAGCACTCAGGCCCACGAGGATGAAATTACAGATGGTTGATGGTCACATAGAGAGGCCTTTAGGACTACTTGAAGGAATAACTCTCACTACATGTGGTGTAGAGTTTGAGCACACGTTTGTTATCTGTGATTTTAGCAAGAACCATGCCTATGAGATGATCGCTACACTAGAAGGTGATGTTCTCCCTAGCTATATAAGCGGATGCAGAGTCAAGTTATATCAAGAACCCCTGACAGAGGAGATGCTAAACACTGCCAAAAAACGCAAGGAAGAGGAAAAACGAGTTCGAGAAGAGGCACAGGCGGAAGCATTGGAACGCATCCGAAGGATGAGGTTGCGAAGACTGGGTAGAGATCAGGCTAGGGTAGATGACTATGTGGACCCAGGTTATCATATGGCAATGTGTGAAGTCTTAGGAATAAGTTCTCATAGAATAATTGATAGACGACCTTTTGTAACCTTAGAGATAGGACAAGGAAAGGGTGCAAGGACTGTAAGAGCCTTGATTGACTCAGGTGCAGCCACTAGTGCTGTTAAATTTTCTTACTGTCAAAAGTTGAAATTAACTGTCAATCCTATAGAAGCATATCCCATAGGACTGGGAGGTGTGGAAACCCCTTGCATGGGCGAGGTGGAACTTCTGCTCTACATTCAAGACGAAGTAATGACAGTTAAAGTGCTAGTGTGTCAAGATGAGGACCTCACGGAGCCTCTTGTCTTAGGTCAAGACTGGATTTATGATCATGTAGTCAACCTAAACCTAAGAAGTGGACTTCTTCAGGTCTGGGTAAATCAAAATCGTGTTACAATTGAGTTAGAAAATAAAGCACTCAAGGAATTAGACAAGGCACACACTCCTGGTCCTTCCAGGGGTACACATGAAGATGACCATGTTGTTCTTGTCCAAAACTATGTGATGCAGAGGAATGATGATTTCAATCAAGAAGTCAGGGGCGCAACAGAACTCCCTTCTTTTCCAGAGACTAGAGGGATGCAGCAACCAAAGGCAGATCAAATATAGAAGGAGCAGAGTAATACCTATGCTGGAGGTCAAAAGAACGTGCGAAGCAGAATGTCTCAGCCATTGAAACAAGTGTGGGTGCGGAAAGGCGAACACCCTGTTGCGATCAAGCCAACCACACGGACAAAACTTCTTATTAATAATCAACAACATGACACTAATAAGAAGCCTTTCAAATATTCTTCTGCGAAAGTAAAGTCTATTTGGGTACCCAAGCAGTCGATGAAGGCCATCCCACAATCACGACAAATTTGGGTGCCTAAGGCTTGCTTGCAATAGCTATGAGAGTTCTTATAGTTGTCATCTTTTCCACAAGACTAAAAGTCTCATCATAATCTATACCATATATGTCTAAGCATACCCTTTCACAACAAGTTTAGCTTTATATCTAGACACACTTCCATCTGCATAACTCTTTGTTTTGTAGACCCATTTGCATCCAATGATCTTCTGACTATTTGGTTTGGAACCAAATCCCATGTTCTCCATCAATGCATCATATTCTTCTTGCATAGCTTTCTCCAAATTTTCCTTACCTTTTGCCTCTTCATATGTAGAAGGGTCTTCCTCTGCGTCACCATGTAAGCATAATCTTTAGTAGTAAAAAAAGAAGTGTCATAGCTATACCTTGTAGGTTGCCATTTATGCCTTGATGACCTGAATCTAATTTCTCCACTTCTTGAAGTTTCTGGTTCATCACATTCTGGATCAAACCTTGGCATTTCTTCAAATTCAACTTGTGTTTCATTGTTCTCTTCTTCATCAACTATTTGAACCATTGATTCACCTTTCTTTTGATTCAAAGTTTCTTCATCAGCTGCATGAACTGCATACTAAGTACCTTGCTCATCAAATGTAACATCTTTTGACATAAGGAATTGCTTTGTGGATGGACTCCACAATCTATAACCCATCTGTTTATCATCATAGCCAATGAACACATACTTTTCAGCTTTGGGTTCCAATTTATGCCTCAACTGAGATGGCATATATGCATAAGCCAAACATCCAAACACTTTGCAATGATCTAAGGTAGGTCTTTTACCCCACCAAGCTTCATATGGTGTCATACCCTACAAAGCTTTACATGGTAACCTATTAACCAAGTATGTTGTTGTATTTACAGCCTCAGCCCACAAATAATTTGGACAATTTTTCTCCTTCATCATTGACTTTGCAAACTCAACAAGATTTCTATTTCTCCTTTCTACTACACCATTTTGTTGAGGAGAGTACCTACAAGTAACTTCCCTTTTTATACCTGCATTCCACAAGTATTCATTGAACTCATTAGAAAAATACTCTACCTCTCCATCTGACCTTAGTCTCTTCAATTTTTTACCTGTGATTCTCTCTGCATACACATGATAATGTTTAAATGTATTGAACACCTCTGATTTATCTTTGATCACATATATAGTGATCCTCCTGGTAGCATCACCAACATAAATCACATGATATCTTGAACCATTAATGCTAAAGTCCTTTGATGGCCCCCACACATCTGTATGTACCAATTCAAGCTTCTGTGAATATATGAAACCATGTTTATTATATGATTGCTTATGAGCCTTACCTAATTGACATGCCTCACATCTGTATGTCATATGTTGACCTGCAACATTAGGTAACTCAAGCACAGAACCATTGTTAATCATATCCTTAATACCTCTTTCATTGAAATGTCCAAGCCTTTTATGCCAAAGATCTAACTCAGAGATCTTATGTCCTCCATAAGTGAACAAGGCATGACCAACATCGCCTTGAATCTTCAATGTGAAGAGCCTTCCTTCTTTCTTTCCTGAAACAATTTGGTTATACCCATTGCTAGGATCTTCCACAAAAACTCCATCATTAGTGATCCTTACTTCATAACCTTTCTCTACAATTTTTCCTACACTTGTTATATTCTTTGGGATTCTAGGAACATACAAAACCTTACTAAGAAGAGTGCTTCCATCCTTGGCCTTTACTAATCCAATGGAATTCACATTATGCTTTGTGTTATCACCTGTTTGAACCACGTGATTGTAGAGAGTATGCACGGGGAAGCAAAATGAAAAGTAAAGTACTTTCACAAAACAAAGAATGTTGTGAGACAAAATGAGTAGACCATGAAATGGGTAAACTCATGCGGATTAGAAATGAGCTTGCCAAGAGCATGGAGTAGGCTCCTCAAGCTTCTAACCAAGTACAAATGAGGGGAGAGGCCCTCCTTATATAGATTTGGGAGGGGCTCTCAAAAGTACATCATATGTGGGATAAGTCTCCTAAAAGGAGAATGGATACAACTGGTAGAAGCAGATGGCAAGGTACCCAAATACAAAGGAAATACAATATAAAATAGAAATAGACTAGAAATGGAGTGCCTCCTGGATACAAAATGGAGATGCACTCATGCGGATACAAATGTAGATGATGTAGGAGTAATCATGTCGTCAACACCCCCTCTGCAGCTCCATTTTGGAGCGGCTGAATTCTGCAGAGGTCCACCAAGCGCTATAGCAGAACCAGAGGTAGAGCCTTCGTGAACATGTCCGCCAGGTTCTCCTGAGAGGTACACTGCTCTAGAGTAACCTCCTAAGATATGAGCTTTTCGCGGATGAAGTGGTACTGGATCTTGATGTGCTTCGTCCAAGCGTGGAACACGGGATTCTTGGCGATGGCCAAGGCTGATTGGCTGTCCGTGCAAAGACATGTCGGAGTATCCTGCAAAACACCAATGTCAGATAATAAACGTCGAAGCAAGATGGCCTCACATGCTGCAAAGTTGGATGCTCGGTACTCAGCCTCGATAGATGATAGTGCAATTGTAGGCTGCTTCTTACTTGCCCAAGAGATAGGTCTTGAGCCAAGCAAGAATATATACCCAGAAGTAGACCGTCGAGAATCAAGATCACCAGCCCAATCTGAATCTAAATATCTGGCGAGTTCGATGCCCCCTCTATACCAAAGACCATGATGTCAGGTGAGGGCAAGGTATCAAAGTAGTCTCTGAGCAGCATCCCAATGAGTCTGACGAGACTGATGTGCAAACTGACTAAGTATACCAACTGCATAAGCAATATCTGGTCTAGTGTTGGCAAGATAGAGTAATGAGCCAACAAGTTGTCGATAGGTATGCACATCCACAAGTGATGATGAGTCCTCTAGTGTAAGCTTGACGTTTGGATCAAGTGGTGTAGAAACTGAGCGACACTGGTCCATGTTATATCTGGAAAGTAGATCAGAGCAGTACTTCTTCTGTGATAGGAATATACCTTCTTTTGTTTGCCAAACTTCCATACCTAAGAAGTAGTGAAGTAATCCAAGATCTGTCATAGAGTACTCAAGATGAAGTTGTGTGATGATAAACTGGATGCGTTCTTTGTATGAGCCTATCAAGATCAAGTCATCTACATAGAGAATGATGATGGCTACTAAAGACTCCCTTTGCTAGATATAGAGATTAGCATCAGCATTGCTTCTGTGAAATCCCTTGTCTTCAAAGAACTTGTGAATCTTTTCATACTATGCCATGGGAGCTTGCTTAAGTCCATAAAGTGCCTTGTGAAGCTTGTAGACTTGATCTTCTTTGCCTTTGAACTTGAAGCCTTCCGGTTGTTCAACATATACTTCTTCTTGAAGATCTCCATTGAGGAATGCACTTTTGACGTCCAATTGGTAAATGGGCCACTTAAAGTGAGCACTTAGTGCTAATATGATTCTTATGCTTGTGAATCTTGCAGTAGGAGCAAAGGTTTCTTCATAGTCAATGGCATGTTGTTGCTTGTATCCCTTAGCTACCAACCTTGCATTGTACTTGTCTAATGTGCCATCTGACTTGTACTTAACTTTATAAAGCCACTTAACTCCTATGACTTGATGATTTGTGGGCTTAGGTACAAGAGTCCAAGTTTTGTTCTTCTCGATTGCATCCATTTCTACTTGCATAGCTTCTTCCCACTTAGGTTGACCTTGAGCTTCTTTGTAATTAGATGGTTCTGGGATTTGTTGAAACTGATGCATTAAGGCATAATTGACATAGTGACTTTGTTCTCGCTGTCGCTTGTCGATAAGTCTTTGAGATCTTCTTGGATGACTTGAAGTACTTGCTTCTGAGTTAGAGTTTGGAAATATTGAGTCCCCCTCTGAAGTGTAGATAGGTGGACTAAGACTTGTACTTGAATCTTTTCTTGAGAATGAGGAAGCTTCATTGAAGATCACATCCTTTGAAATGGTGATGGAGTGGTTTTCCATATCATATAGACGGTATGCCTTTGATTGGTCACTGTACCCTATGAATATGTGTTTCTTGGACTTTGATTGTAACTTGTTTCTATCTTCTTTTGGTACATGGACAAAAGCTTCACTGCCAAAGACGCGAAAGTAATTCACATTTGGTTTTCTTCCATAGTATGCTTCAAAGGGTGTTTTGTTGTGTAATGCACTTGTAAATCCTCGATTAAGAATGTGAACGGCAGTATGTATGGCTTCTACCCAAAACTTGTAGGGTAGATCCTTGTGATGAAGCATAGTTTGTGCCATTTCCATCACACTACATATCTTTCTTTCAGTTACTCCATTCTAAATGGAGTATGAGGCTGAGTGACTTGTCTTTTGATCCCTTTTTGGTGGAGAAAGTTATCAAAGTCATGATTGATAAACTCACCACCTTCATCTGATCTGATGGTTTTAACTTTAGTCGAAGCTTCATTCTCAACTTCCTTGATCCAAGTTTGAAACTTAGAGAATGTGTCTGCCTTTGACTTCAAAAAGTACACCCAAATATAGCAAGAGTGGTCATCTACTAGAAGATAAAAGTAGAGGGATCCACTCAGGGATGGGGTATTCATAGGTCCACATAAGTCTATGTGGATAAGGGCTAGAGGGCTCTTTGCTCGTGTTGAAGCTTCCTTGGGAACTGGGGCCCTATGTTGCTTGCCTTGGGTGCAAGCTTGGCAGACATCAGTAAGTTGCCCTATCTTTGGCAATCCCTTCACAAGTTGGGATGAAGAGATTTTTGATAAGTAAGAAGTGTGGCCAAATCTTTGGTGCCACAAACTTGAGGTTGATTCTTTGGATACAAAGCAAGATAGCTTGTAGAGGCCATTTTCTTCAATACCTTGAGCAATGACATCCTTTGTATGGGGATCAACCACCTTAACTGAGATGTTATCAAACCATACTTGTTTGTCTTGATATATAATGGCCTTGACTGAAAGTAGATTCATACATAAATTTGGAACAAAAAGAACATTGGATAAAGACTTGCATTCCCCCTGATGGTTGGAAATTTGAACTTTCCCTTTTCCTTCGATGGGTAAACTTTTGTTGTTGCCAAGATAGACTTCTCTCGTGTGTTCTTCAAGTTCTTGAAAGGACTCCTTGTCTTTGCACATATGGGAGGTAGCTCCGCTATCAAATATCCACTCATGTGGGGAGCTAGAAGTAGCTAGTGCATTGGCTTCTATGGAGATGAAGAGTTCCTCACTCGAGTAGTGGGATCTATGTTGGGATCCTTTGGATGCTTGCCTAGACGTAGAAGCCTTCGATGATTGTTTCTTTTTGTAGCAAAACTTTTCTAAGTGTCCTGATTTTCCATAAAAATTACAGGTGAACTTCTTTGATGAATTATGTGATCCTTGCTTAGATCCGTTGTAGCATGATGACTTGTGGTTTTGCCCTTATTGAATGGGCCTTTGGCCTTCATGGCTGACTCTTGTGAGGAAGTCGATTTTGGCTCGCGAATCGTGAAGGAGCAATAGTCGACGAACCTCTTCCCAAGATAAGACTTGGCCGCGATTATACAAAGTTGTGACAAATGTCTCGTACGACTTAGGTAACTTGTTAAGAAGTCTAATGGCCATGTCTTCACTAGAGATCTACCTACCACATAGTGCTAATTTACGTTGGTAATCCTCAAATTGGGCTATGACCTTGGTAATTGTGTCGTGTGGCCTAATGGTCAAATTATGAAACTCGGCCTCTAATGCATATATTTTTGAAGGGATCTTGTCTTCATACAAAGCAGCTAACGTATCCCAAGCATCCTTGGGCGTCTTACAGGCCGTGATATGGCCTTTCGTCAGTTCGTCGCAGGCAAGTAACAGCTGACCTAAAGCTCTTTTGTCCTTGACATTCCACACATGCCAATTGTCTAAGTCGGTATCCCTATTGGGTTCGAGGTTTGACCCATCTACTACCTCATGAAGAAGATTCATGTAGAGATAAGCGCGCACGACATCTTTCCATAGATTGCCATTTTGTCCATTGAGGTGTTCATCCTTAGGCATAAAAATAGGGGTGAAAGAGGGTAAGAAGTTAGCCATAGATGATGAGCTACCTTCACTTTTGGTCATTACAAAGCTTTGAGGATAAAGTGTTTAGAAATACTATCAAGGACACTTGCTCAAAATACTGCTGCGAAATAATTGCAAAGCTTGAAATGAACAACTGGACACCAAACTTAAAATTCTTGGGGAGGGCGAGGGCTTAGAGTAGCCCTGCACTTGTACAACACCAAGATAAGTCGACTCGAGAGGAGGGCTTAGAGTAGCCCGTTGCACACCGATTGAGCCTTAGAGTAGGCTTGGGAACTTATGAAACTTTGTGGGTGGGCTTAGAATAGCCTCCATCCCACAATTTGCACACACACCCAAAATTTTCTTATATTGTTTGATGTACAATGTTGGTGGGCACTTAGTGCCACAGTGCTTTGAACTTCGAGAGAGAGTAAAACTTTGGTGATTACAATGAGAGGTGCCAACTTGGGTGCAATCTTAAAATGTGCTTAGGGTGACAAAAACTAAGGGTTGAACCCTTGGGCAATTATAAGGGATGCCAAATGATGAAGGTGCGAAATGCTTGTGAGAAAATACAAAATACCTTTTTATGGAGGTTAATACTTTGTGCCAAAAATGCCCAAAATCAAATGGTTATCCTACAAAGGATAAGTGGCATTGGCGGATCTGCTTTAAAAATAACTCGTGAGATTTAGATGTAGGCAACTTATATCCACACAAATATGAAAGTCACAATACAATGCACTTAGGCAATCATCACTAAGGTGCTCAGAGGATTCGAAGTCTTTAGTCAGGTGATCAATTATTTAATCAATAGGTGGCCTTTGTCTTTTCCTGAGAAGCACAACCATTGTCTATTTCTCTGAGAATAGGTGAGATCTACTAAAAATAGACCCGAGAATATCTACTCTGACACATCCTAATCTCTGCCAGAATGTGAGCGTCAGAATTGGCACGCATGGACTTCTCCCCTTCCATCAATGTCCTCGAATGACGCTACAGCACAGCAACAGGGAGCCCCAATTGGCGACAGAGAAGATGAGGTAGGCGGCGAAGCTTCTTTATGCAGCGAGGTGAATCATCTTAGCACCTTTCTCAGTCAGAGCACCTTTCTCAATCAGAGCGTCGTCTCTCTCTCTCTCTCTCGTCTCCTCTCTCTCTCTCTCTCTCCTCTCTCTCCTCTCTCTCTCTCTCTCTCTCTCTCTCTCTCTCTCTCTCTCATCTCTCTCTCTCTCTCTCTCTCTCTCTCTCTCTCTCCTCTCTCTCTCTCTCTCTCTCTCTCTCTCTCTCTCTCTCTCTCCTCTCATCAATCTCTCATCTCTCTCTCTCTCTCTCTCTCTCCTCCTCTCCTCTCTCTCTCTCTCTCCTCTTCTCGTCTCTCTCTCTCCTCTCTCTCTCTCTCTCTCTCTCTCTCTCTCTCTCCTCTCTCTCTCTCCTCTCTCTCTCTCTCTCTCTCGCTCGCGTCGCTCTTTGAGACTGCTCTCCCTCTGTCTCTCTATGTTAGAGAGGTGAATCAGGCCAAGCAGTTTCGAGATGGACCCCCTCAGCTATTGTATACGGCCTTGCGTTCCGAAGGATCTTGGCAAAGCTCCCAGGCGCTAAGCTTTCCGTCGATCAGTCTCGCTCCGCACTCAACGTAGCGTCTGGCAGTCCTGCGCCAGTGATTCAACACTTCTACAGCTCTGTTGAAAGTGCGCCTTGCGCATATGATGAAAGAAGGAAAAAATGACTCTCTCTCTCTATTGTCTATAGAGGTGAATCGAACCAGGTGAAGCACTATTATCCTCTCTCTCACCAAAGAGTGATAGCACAGAGATTGGTGTAAGTGAGCAGACCAAGAGGATGCGCTTCTTTTTGTTGTTGTGAGTGAGATCCACACTTTTGGCTGCTGATTGTGCACCCTTAGATGCGCTCTTTGTGTCACAGAGATGAAATGCGTGTCAGGGTACATGCTAAAAGTGAAAGTTCAAAAGATCGTTGCTTGACAGTGCCTCTCATTCTGCTTCTGGCGCACATACCATAATATGGTTCCAAGTAGATCAAGCAATGTTATGTGTGCAATAACTCATCAATAGTCGTTCCATTCTGCACGTACTGATTGATTGTGCTTTGTGAGCATATGTTTGCAGGATCATACACAAGTTGAACATATGCTTAACGATGCAGCGGTTCAAAGGAATACTCACTCAAATGAGCAAAATGAGGCTTCATGACGAAACACCAACGGAGATGGGTGCAATAATTCAGTCAACTTTTATGAATACTATAAGATGAGACCTAAGAGGTTGCATGCGCAGAATTACAACCAAACAGAGTCAAGAGTGTTGATAAACACTACATGAACTTGAGATTGATTATCAACTCCATAAAATATCATCAAATGAATGTACGTTTACCACAGAGGTATTTGATAATGGAGATATGCCAACAAGTGAATGATGAAGATGAAGTGAAGTGTTTATAAACACTCCAAACAAAGAGATTCATAAAAGTCTACATACTTAGATAATAACTATGAACCACTAAACGAGCACAAAATACGTCAAATGCAAGCGTGAGAGGGAGGGGAAATGGGGTAAAAGGTGTATAAAATGATGAAGGAAGGGTGGGAGGGTGGGAAAATGGGAAAATTGAGACCCAAAGAGCACAAAATGATGGCAAAAGGACACTCCCAAGGATTGGAGAGCCACACCACCAAGCTCTAGCACCACCACTACCAA
>MU260441.1:135000-147500 GCA_020310875.1 Ceratopteris richardii
ATCAAAGACTTAAAGGAACAATTGATTTCTGTTGATGAGGTTATACCAGATAGCTCACTTGTGCAGACCATTTTGAATGGTCTTCCTGATTCATATCAGAGTTTTGCTTCTACTCTTTGGTTGATGATGAAAGGAAATCCAAATGCCTTGTCATTTGAGGAGTTAGTCTCTGTTCTGTTGCAGGAAGATCAGTCCAGGCATAACAGGTCCATTATGTGTGTTGCAGATCAAGCTTTCCTGGCTAGTTAGAAGAGCAAAGGAAAATGGAGCTCTTCTACTAGTAAGCAGAAATCTGCAAATGCTGCACATTGGAAGAACCAAGATAAAGATGAGAAAAAATCAAAAAAGCAGAAATTATTTTGCAAGTACTGTAAAGGGAATGATCATATCATAGAACTGTCCAAAATTGGTTGCTAAAGAGGCAAAGAAGAAAGAGGCTGGAATGGTTGTTGCAAAAGCCTCTACACAAAAAACAGAGTCTGGTAATCTTGTGCAAGAGGAAGAATGTGTGTTTACTACTGTTTGCAGTTTTGACCCATCTTCTCATGAGCAGTGCATGTCTGCAGTAGACTCAGATGTTTCATACTTTGACAGTGGGGCGACCAAACATATTACCTCGCAACACAGCTTCTTCTCTTCACTCGAGCCTGCCCCTATAGGGAATATTATTACATGCGCCAACACCTCCTCTTATCATGTTATGGGAGTTGGTAAGATCATTTTGACTATTGCTGATGGTAGTTCTTTCACTCTGTTAGATGCTTTATTTGTGCCAGGGATCAAGAAGAACCTGTTATCAGTTTTTGCATTAGCCAAGATTGGCTTGGTTGTGAAATTTGTTGATGACAGGTGTACAGTTCATGATCTCTCAAATGGCGATGTGATTATTGCTTCTGGCATTTTATGTCGTGGGTTGTATAAGCTCATAGACTATGAAAGATCTCTGAATGATTCGGCATGTGCAGTACATGATTCTCAAGCTATATCAGATGCAAAGCTTTGGCATGCACACTTTGGTCATTTGAATTTTGCTAGTTTGCTACGCCTGCAGAAATCTGAAATGGTGTCCTCTTTGCCCAAACTTGAGGCACCTGGAAAACATGTTTGTGAAGGTTGTATTTTGGGCAAAATGCATCGTTCCTCATTTCCAAAAGATGGTTCAGTTTGGACTACTCAGAAATTATAGCTTGTACATAGTGATGTTTGTGGTCCTATGCAGACACCTTCTTTTGGAAATTATCTTTACTTCGTGACTTTCATTGATGATTTTTCCAGGCATGCATAGGTATATCCATTGAAGGCAAAGTCTGAAGTGTTCATGTGCTTCAAATAGTTTTTGGTTTTGGTTGAAAATCTGTCAGCATGTAAAATGGGCACCCTCCGTTCCGATCGAGGGGGGAATATATGTCTTCTAATTTTAATGCATTTCTGGCTGAACATGGGATACAACACCAGTGTACAGTTTCGTATACACCTCAACAAAATGGAGTTGTTGAACGAAAGAACAGGTCACTCATGGAGATGGGGAGGTGTATGGTCAAGAGTTAGGCTTTACCACATAGTTTCTGGCTTGAGGCTATCATGTGTGCAGCATATGTACTGAACACGTGTCCCACTAAAGCACTCTAGTCTATCACTCCATATGAGGCTTGGCATGATCGCAAGACATCTGTTGCTCATCTGCATGTTTTTTGGCATATGCATTAGTGCCTGAACAACATCGTAGAAAATTGGATGATAAAGCAGTAAAATGTACTTTTGTTGGGTACAGTTCTGAAAGTAAAGGCTATCGTCTATATCATCCACAGACTAAACGCATTCTGGTTAACCATGATGTTGCTTTTGTGGAAGATGTTATTCAACCATTGCTTTCATGTACTAAGGAGACATTTGTTAGCTCCAAAGACATGTATGATACTTTGCAGCCTCTTTTTACAGGTGGACAGTCTAGTGTTGGTCCCAATGAGGCAACTTCTCAGCCTTTTAAGGTTTCATAAGATGATACAGATCATTCCATTTTTTATGCAGATTTACATGATCCACTAGTTGATGAGAGAGCTGATATTGAGCACGCAAAAACTATGCCAAAATGGCTGGTGCAGACTTTGCGTGATAGCAAATTAGATGCACCTTTGTCATATCGTACTCGTTCAGGCTCTCATAGTGCCTCTTTTGCATCACATTGCTATGCTATGGCTGCATCTAGTCTCTGTGATGAGAATGAACCAGTTTCGTTTGATGAAGCACAAAATTTAGAAAATTGGATGGCTGCTATGCAATCTGAATATGATGCTATAATGAAGAATGGTATGTGGTCTTTATGTGACTTGCCTCCTGGCAAGAAGGCCATTGGGACTAAGTGGGTATACAAGCTGAAGCATAAGCCTGATTGTATAGTTGACAGGTATAAGGCTAGCCTTGTTGCAAAGGGTTATGCACAAGAAAGAGGCATTGATTTTGATGAGACCTTTGCACCTACTTGCCGAATGACTATTGTTCATAGCATCTGTGCACTTGCAGCTCATCATGGTTGGAATGTACATGAGTTGGACATTAAAACAGCATTTCTGAATGGTGACTTACATGAAGAGGTGTATGTTTTTCAGCCTCGTGGCTTTGTGCAGAAAGGGCATGAAAACTAGGTGTGCAGGTTAAAGAAGGCATTATATGGTTTAAAGCAAGCACCATGTGCTTGGTATGAGAAGATACATGCCTATCTGATTGCACATGGTTTTGAGAATAGTCCAACTGAAAGCACCTTATATGTTAAGCGTGCTAATGATGTGCTTCTGATCATTGTTGTCTATGTTGACGACATGTTGCTCACTTGTCCTATTGAGAAGCATATTGCTGATTTTAAGGCTGATTTGCATGCCTCATTTGAGATGTCTGATTTGGGGCATTTGCATCACTATTTGGGCATTCAATTTATGCAAGTTGATGGTGGATTGGCTTTGTGTCAAACGAAATATATTGACACATTATTACAGAATTTTGGCCTTGAAGACTGTAAGCCTGTTGCCACTCCTATAGAGATGGGTTTACGATTGAGTCTTCATGATGCTGGAGATGCATTTGATGTTGTTCTCTATCCGGAGGCTATTGGATGCTTGATTTACTTATGCATTACTCAGCCAGATATTCAGTTTGTTGTCTCACAGATGAGAAGGTTTATGCATTGCCCAAGAGTCAAGCATTGGCAGGCGGTTAAGCACATCTTTCGCTACTTGAGTGGTACTCGGCTACTTATGCATTACTCGACCAGATATTCAGTTTGCTGTCTCACAGATGAGTAGGTTTATGCATTGCTCGGCGCAGGCTATTGGATGCTTGATTTACTTATGCATTACTCGGCCAGATATTCAGTTTGCTGTCTCACAGATGAGTAGGTTTATGCATTGCCCAGAAGTCAAGCATTGGCAGGCGGTTAAGCGCATCTTTTGCTACTTGAATGGTAGTCGGCTACTTGGGTTGTTCTATCCCAAGGGGGGATCACTACCGCCATATTTGCATACTTTTTCTGACTCTAATTGGGCTGGTTGCTATGACACTCGTGTGTCCACTAGTGGCTTTTGTGTCATGCTTGGTAGCTCATGTATATCTTGGTTGAGCAAGAAGTAGCCTATTGTGGCCACTTCCAGTTGTGAGGCTAAGTATAGGGAAACTTTCACATCGACTGTTGAGTGTGTGTGGCTCAGATGCCTTATGGCTGATTTGGGTGTTGGTTAGTCTTCTGCCACCACCATCTTCATTGACAGTCAGAGCGCATTGGCAGTTGTGAGGAACCCTGTGTTCCATGCTCGCACTAAGCACATTGAGGTGCATTATCACTATGTCAGGGAGAGGTTCTCTACTGGGGAGATCAGCTCGGCATATGTGCCCACGCAGGAGAACATTGCAGACCTTTTCATGAAGGCTCTACCTAGGGAGAAGTTTGAAGCTTTCCACAAAGCTTTAGGCTTACTTCCTTTTGTGGAGTGATTTCCACATAGCTTGGCACTTCCTTATACATGAGTGCCAGCTCTTTGTTCACTGCATCACTCCCAGGGGGGATTTGTTGGTATATTTAGGTAGTGATGTGTGTGAACACACTAGGATCGCCAGGGCATTTTTTTCCCTCTTTAGGAGGTTTTTTTCCTCTATCTTGTATATATGCCTATTTCCCTAATGGGCTACTTATCTTTGTACATTCTCTAGTAATACATTCAGTATTGTGTGTTGTGCTCCAAGCTTCTTCTCCTTTCTTGTGTTGTTCGCGTGCCTCCGTAGACGTCTATCTCCAACACCTAGGAACTAAATCTTGCAATCCTAATAAAGTAAGAGCAAAGATACTTTTAATGCTTGTATGGTATCTTCCTCAAAGATACAGGATACAAAGTTCATCATTTTCTTCTTTGATCAGAATGGCCCTTGCATTTCTTAGATGAGCCCTATGAAGTGACTTCACAATCAAGTCAACCTCTTTAAATGATGCTACTTTTACAAGAGGATATTTCTAGCATGTATGAAGTGCATTCAACAATCTTAAGTCCATCTCAACACCATTTCTACTCTTTGCTACCCCTTCATACTCATCCCAAATGTTATCAAAATCATCAGGTCATCACATCCTGACATGTAGCAAGCATTGAAAATTACATGATTGATTCTACACATTATAATTCCATCTTAAGCTTTACATTCTTCTTCATGTACCTCAAACGTTGGATCCTACAATCTTAGAAGATTCTCATCATTGATCTTAAGACTTTGGGCTATCTCTTCTTTCTCATTCCTATCTTGTATTGACATCCCTACATTTCTTGATTGCCTCTTAAGTGCATCTCAATGAAAAAAACAATTTGCAATTCCACTTTTGATAGGAACTATGTGCCCCCTTTCACTTACCTCTTTGACATGAATCTTAGGAGAAGAGTATGTAACTTATTGTCTCTCCTCTTCGATGTTTCCCCATTTTCTATGCTTTGAAAAAGAAAAGTGATATACCTCTCACTCTCTACTGTTTCATACACTAGGAAAGTGATGATAATGTAGCCCTCCCCCTCTTTTCTATATGTATCTTTCTTCTTCAAGGACTTACCACTTACAATCACACAAGCGAATTCAATCAACAAAGTGATTAGGAGCCCCCTAATAGATAGTTGCACAGCCCTTGTCCCTTTGTGTAAGCGATCGATGCTTCAATACCAAGAATCATATAATGAAGACCACTACTGCATTTCAAGGCCTCCTTCCTCTCAAACACAACCATGTGGTCCTTATACCTTAGAATCAATGTTGAGGGTTATGAAAGAGTAGGTCTTTGTCTTTTTGGGTGCTCCATGTCTATAGAAATACTACAAAATAGATAAATCAACAAGAATATCTTACCCTTTTCTTTAATGGAGGTTCGACAGGCGCTTACTCCCCCAGCTTTAACTTTGAAAGTAGAATTGTATAGGCATAGTAACCATGGGACCCCCCTGTATCCCACAAAGCAGGGGTTAGATAAGGTTACAATTGGTTTAAACTAGCCCAAGCCATTACATGTCTAGCATGGGGATTGAAGAGAAGACCTTCGCCTCCAGAGTCCAATGCCAAGCCAACCCACCTATGGGACATGGACAATATCTTACCTTTTATAAACATTCCTTCTTTATATATTTATGCCATGAAGGTGAAGTTACCTTGCCCCCCAATAGTGCCTTTACTGAGGAAGGTGCAGTAGATGAACACCTCAATACTTTCACACTCGCCTATATGGAGGTAGTCAAGACTCCAAGCTCACACCACCATGCTCTACCCATTGCCTCCAAGAATGAAAAAGTAGCTCCCAAAATGGACAAAGCAAATTTTTGACATACATATGTTCCCACACATTCATGGATGCAAAGAGTTGCAAGACCCAAGAACTTTTCAATATCTTACTTTTGTGACTTTTGTGAGTCTCTAAGATTTGCATGTGTGCACATATTGCACTACAAAGTTCCAACTCTTTTTTTCTCTTCCTAAAGCCACCTCAAAAGGTGTGCATAGAGTAATTTTTTTTTTTTTTTTGAAAGTGATGAAGCAAGATGTGCAATGATAGGAAGGATGAAATTAAAAAAACCTTAAATTTTTATTTTGGAAATGTGATGTAGACTTTTTAATCTGTCTATCTCCTATCAAGACATTAAACCCAATATTCTAAGTTAAAAATTTTTTAGAGGATACTTCTAGCTCATGCACATGAAGAGCACCATGAGAACATGCACCTCTACAAGTATGCATTCCCATCATGAGCTATGTCCAACAATTCGATCCCTTAAAATGGTGCCACTATGCTATCATAGACTACCTAGAATCCCAAAGATAGCAAGTTGGGATCAAGTGGGAACTACACAAGCCATAAAATATTAATATGTTGTGACAATCCTTGGTATCAAGACCTACACATGCAAGTGGACAAGAAAATATGTATACATGTATCAATTTGGTGATAATCGATAGTATGAAGACCTACACATGCAAGTGGGCAAGTAAATATATACTCAAGCATGCATGCAAGCATACACATGCATAAGAGAGAAGAAATTATGTTTGCTCCAATAAACTCTTCAACTCATTCAAGAACTACTAAAAAAGTCCTTACAAATGAGAGTTCAATGTCTTTTTTAAGCTTCTTGAGGCTCATGTTCACATCTAGTGTCTAGTCTAGTTTTAGGAGTAGTCTTATGCACCCATTTGGAGTCCGAATCAAGATAAAAAATATATTGTAGTAGAGGGAAGAAAATGTGGGTTACCTTGAGGCTTGAAGGCTCCTCAACCTTTGAATGGTGGGACCGAATCATTAATTACATGGGAATTAAGGCTAAGAGTGGTCATTTTTTAAAATTATTTTGGGTTTAAAACATTGATTTAAAAGGTTTGAAGGGGTTTTTGAGTGGAAAAGCTTTTGGAACCCTTTGCATAGCTTTTGCTTGGCTTTTCTTCATTTTCTTGATCTTCTTATTTTGCTTTTAGCCTTTGGTAAATTCCTTTAGTCCTTCCTTTGGTGTTTTAACTACCTTTGATAGCAACTTTTGTTTGATCTTCTCTTGCTTCATCCAACATTCATATATAGGAGTATAATGAATACAAAAGTGGATCTTCCACCCAAAAGATGGGAGGCTCACAAAATCTTTCTATGTCTCTTGCTTATTCTACTTAGAAGCTTCTATTTTCTCAATAGAACTAGAATGTAAAGTTTGGAGGGAGGTAAAAAGGAAATTTTCTTGTCCATATGGACCACATGAAATCCTATGTCGCTCACTATATGTAGAAAACTTTAATATGACCATGCTAAATTGTTGTATTAGTAGTGAACTAGGATGACAATTAGACATGTAAATTTTGGGAAGAGGAAGATAATTAGCATAAATTTCAAACCACTCTAACATGAAATACAAGCAAGTTAGTGTACTCAAATTGCTACAACTAGCTTCAAATTTTGAAACCTAATAAGAAACAACAACTAATCTCTAATACAGAAGATAGGATCCAGGTTCTAAAAGAAAAGAATAATCTATGTTATTCATTAATGTATTTTTATGTTCCCTAGAATTCAACATTGAAGTAGTTGATGCTAACATGATGACTTGATAATTGATAAAATTATGTACAATAATGATGAAATTAACAAGTTGGATTCTTTTTTTGAACCTTAGATGGCCAAAAAGGGTATTCAAATTTTCAAATAATTAATTACTTGTTTTATGTAGACCCAACTAGTTTTGAAATAAAAAATCATAAGAAATCAAGTTGAGGGATCTATCATTTAACGTATCAATTATACATTGTACATAAGAAACATTCTTGAATAGATGAAGAGATAAAGACATTAAAACATGGCAGAGAGAGGAAGAGAGATTGGAGCCAAAATATGGACCGAGTTTAAAATATTGCAAATTTTTTTTTTTAAATAGTTAAAAGTGGTTGAAGTTTTGCTTTTTTATTTTTTATTCTTATTATCTAGATTTTTTATTCTATTATTTCTTCATAAATTCTCATGGAGGAAATTTTGTTCCTTCTACTATAAAGAAATGAACTTAGTTCCAAAACAAAATTACTTTAAGGAAGAGGGAAAATTATATATGAACATCTAAAAATATTCATACAAAAATTGCAAAACTCAACAATGTACCCTTCATCTAGTATTTTTGAAGCATGAAGTGTCATTAGCAATTGAGGGAATGATATCCAAATCTAATATGTACCTCTTGAATAAAGTTGCAATCATTTCAAATCACACATGCTAGGATCTAAAATCAATCCAGACTATGGAACTCGATTTCAAAGAAAACATTAATACATATACTATATCATACAAGCCAGGGATTCATCTACACCGTTTATATTAAGCTTCAAATTGATTCATGATCCATGTTTTCTAAAAACTGCATGAAAAAAATATGAAGCTATGGAACGTGATAATTTCATAATAATCTAACACCCATTACATTTTTCAAGGTGAATTTTTTATGATTTATAATCCTTTGTAAGGCATCCCTCGTCAACATGCTAAGATCTTCAATGCATCCAATAATCATATTTGCATTTCATTACTTATGTGCACATTATCAAAGTGTTTATAATCTTCCCTTAAAAGAGATTCCTTTTGCATGATGTGTCTAAAATTGTCCATATCAAACTTTCAAGGGTATAGATTACATGGAACAAATAAACCATGACTTTTTCTTTCTCAAGGTTGATTCAAAAGAGTCTATGATATGTTGGACTAGGATTTTTTTCTTCCATTCCCTCTAGAACTTGGCTTAGGTAGATTTTTCTTCTTCTATTAGAGAATTCCATAATCAAAATCAATCAAAATGAGATTTTCTTCTATCACAAAAAATGATGAAACAAGGATTCCTATTTCCTCTAATCTTTTTCTATTAGAGCCACGGTGGCTTATGAGAAACAAGAAAAAGCAATGTTTTGTATACGGAATCAAACTTTTAAATGGTCACTAAAAAATGTGCACGATATTCTTTGTAAATAGCACATTATATCCCATCAATAATAAGATTCAAAGCATTATAGGATTATGGGATTTCTCATAAGAGTTATTCATAACCTTCAAATCAAAGATCATCCATGAAAATACAAGAGGCAAATTAGCCATGCACCTCATTTTCTGTTAGATCAAGAAGTATGGAGGCAAAGTAATAAAGAATCATAAAATTTTCCAAAAGACTTGGGATTTTAATAAGGCTTGAGATCTCTAAGAAGCAAAGATAAGAGAAGATCCTTCACAAAGTTGAGGGAGAGAATATCGCATGGAGAGGTTTTTTTATGAAAGTAAAAATTAAGATGATGTCTCAAGGTTTGCAAAACTTGATGGAAAATGCCTTCAAAAATTAGTTAGTATATCCTCCACCTAAATAGAGACTTGGTTGAATAGAACAAAGTGTACTTGAGAAACAAATTTATAGACCCCTCGTTTGAAAGCTCCTATTCGTTTACATAGAGGATCAAAAAATAAAAAAGGAAGAACTTCTTTAGACGTTGATTTGAAAGTTTTTATTCTTTGACATCTTGAAGACTTGGTTGGATAGAACAAAGTCAACTTTAGAAACAGCTTTATGAACCCCTCATTTGAAAGCCCCTATTCGTTTAGATAGAGGATCAAGAAATAAAAAAGGAAGAACTTCTTTGGACATTCTTTGTCATATATGATAGTAAAATGAAATTAAAGCGGATCCGTTCTCCACGGATGGAAGGAAATTTTCAATTTCCTTCATATCTCTCTCCCATTCTTGAAAACTTTATCTTTTATCAATACTTTGTAATGTAAAGCTTGGAGGGGAAAAGAAGAGAGAATGTTCTTTTCCATTTGTTCCACAACTTATTCAAAATCTATAGAGATTAAATTTAAGATATCCAATATGTAACAAAAACTCAAAATTTGAATCAATGTAGATGAAAAAAATAACATGAATTCGAAATCATGAACATAAAATGTGAGCAAAACAACTATAACACATAACTAATCAATAGCACAATCACAAAATTGAGCTTGGCATGATCAGATTGGAGTAGTTACTTTTTAAGTTTTCAAAAGTTTATGAAGACCAATGACTAAACCTTAACAAAAAATGTATATTTTTAAGTTTTAGCCTTAAAAATATCGCGTTCATATTTACTGATTGTAGTTGTATAGTCCACTTAAAAATGCATACGTGAAGTAATTGCTACTAAGATGAGGAGATTATTACTGAGGGACGTATGAAGAAGCACATAGCTATCTATTATCTACACACTACAATAATCTTAAAACATCTTCATATCCATGTTTGTTCAAGAAAATATATGAATCAATGGAACGTGAACACTACATAACAATCTAACACCATTTAAATAATTCAACGCCAAATCTATATGATTATTGATCCTATTTAGATTACTTTCCAATAGCATCCTATCAAATTATAAATAAACTAACAATAATCTAAATTCATATCATTATCTATGCAAATATAATAAATGTGTGTAGAATCCTTCTTGAGAGAGTTCTCTTGTATGATGTGTAAAATCTCTCTTCATGTCAATAATTAAGGGGTACAAATTATGAGAAACACACCACTGGATAAAGAAAATAACATCATGTGGTCCAAGAAATAAACAGAATAATTCCCTCATTCAATCAGGCATAATCCCAACAAGAAAATAAATAAGCATGAGCCGGCACCATGAAAACCTATCTCAAGTATGAGGAAATTCTTATAACGCTCAGCGTAAGTACACCTCACAATCAAAAGAGGGCAAGTTCTTTTCCTTATTTGCCAAATGTTAGATAATGTTTTGCTTGAAATCACAAAAGTCCAGACATGGGATAGAATCTGGAAATAAAACACACAACGCTAGGGATTATTGTTCATCTCTTTAAAATCAATTGATATCTATGGATAAATAATGAGTACCAAACACATTTTATTGATTTCAAATATGACCAGAACAGAGAAACTCCAATGTAATTCACAAGTTTCTGTTTTTTCTTCTATTTGGTCCACTAATAGAAGGGAGAAATAATGATTTTACTCGGCATGATCATGTGGAAAGTACAATAGATTGATATTAACCATGTCAGTTCTACATACACTATTTCACAAAAGAGTATACCACTCATTCCATATCTTTGCGAATGTTCTCCTTCTGAAGGAAATTTTCTTTTTCTCATAAAGAAACAAACTTAGAATTGAATAAGAAGCACTCTTAACGGAGAGGAATTTTTCATATCATCACCTCACAATATTCATGTACTATTTGTAAAACTCAGCAACTTAGCCTTAATCCAACAGCAACTTAGCCTTAATCCAACATTTTTGAAAAATAAAGTCTGTTCAGCAAGTGAAACGTTGATATCCAGGTCTAATATAAAGGTTCAAATTTTATGTTCTTGAGCATTCAAACACACAACATCTTGAATCAGGATGGAAAAGCTTGGAAGCAAGACATCCCAGGCTCTAAACTCGATCAGACTTGTGGAAGCAAATTTCAAAGTAAGACAACTAGGATATACATTATAGCATACAAGCGCACAACTGATCTGTACACTCTAGATTAAGCTTAAAATCAGTTTCTAATCCATGTTTGTTACATGCTTCAAGAAAAGATATCAAGCTATGGAATGTGAGATCTACATATATTCTAACACCATTTACATTTTGCAAGGGCAAATCTACAGGATTGTTAATCCTCTTCAAAGTATCTGTCTTCAGCATCCTGAGATATCTCATCCAGCCAATAATCATCTAAAGCCATGTCATTATCTATGTGCACATAATCAAAGTGGTCGAAATCTTCCCCTGAGAGAAACTTCTCCTGCATGATGCGTGTAAAATCTTCCATATTGCTCTGCAACTCCTCTTTTGAAATGGTTGGCTGTTTAACATTTTCACCACCAATGAACTTATCATGCATGTACTGAGAAAAGCGCTGCAGCTTCAAGCATTGCCGCTCTTCAAAGCTGAGGGTTCTATTTTCTACTTCGCTACTCCAGGGCTCTGTATTGGTGTGAAAACCAGACATTCCAGCAGGAATCCTATGAGCTCCAGTCCTGCTAACATGTTGTTCAACAGAACTCTGCAAAAGCATTACTCAAGAATATTGATCCCATGTCATTTACAATAAGCGAAGTTGAAAGAGAGAATTCTGCACTTACATAAGAAAAAAAAATGATGTCACCTAATTTTTACAAGTCAATATTCTGGCAGTGGAAACTTCAGATTTACATGAAAAAGCATCAATTACTAACAAAAACCAGCACATACTCCATGCAGCAAAATCAATGATAGCCATCACAAGCCATCATGTCTTTGAGCTTATCCATCTCCCCACTAGCATGGAGGAACCATTTTAACACTGTAAGACTCTTTGTGAGAACCTCAATGACATTTTCTTGTATCCCTATTTCAGTTAATGCAAATAGAGTCCCAATGCATGCTATGTCCAATACTGCATATTGGTAACTTCAGTGCAAGCATAATATGTAGCAGCCTTAT
>MU260441.1:152500-207425 GCA_020310875.1 Ceratopteris richardii
AAAAAATTAAAATACATATATGAGTTATAGGTCTCCAAGGGATACATGAAATGATCCAATTATCATACATTTGCAAATCAAAAGATAAGAGAAAGTTATAAGAAACAAGGACATACAATATGAATCAAGAGTCAATACCAGTAACTATGTATCCATAAACATCATCACAAATATATAAAATATCAATGGCCCAATGTGTGCATAATACAAATGGCATCAATAATCAAACTCAATCTACACGAAACAATCTAGATTGAGGACTCTAGACTCAATCTACTTGAAATCGGTATCATCCATAGGGACAAAGTTTACATCCTCTAAAGAAGAACATTATAATGACACTACGCTCATCATCAAACTCTTGCTCCACTAGAGGAGCTTTCCTAGCGGAAACCACTCTGTCCTAAACCTGAATCATGTCATCCTATAAGGTTATAGGATCTCCTCTTCGTCAAAGGCACAACTTGCTCCTCGTATATCCAAATGGGGCAACACTAAGAGATGTACGATCTGATGGACGATCCGATGGACAATTTGATGGACGATGCAATGAACGATGCTTCTCTCTAGCACGTGAATGTGCTCTCATCACTCTCCGATAGATGGAATCCAACTCAAAGTGAAGCATCTGATAAATATCCTCCTCATCACGGATGGATGCCTCTACATCAATTGTTGAATAAATAGCCTTGTGGAATAAAATAGGTGAAACCTGAAAATTCAAAATAATCCATACAATATCATTTAATATTTAAATATAATACTTATGATTAACATTTAAGATAATAGATTATAGTACACAATTTAAATTTTGAATTAATCTACCTGTCTTATACATTTAAGGTTTGTAAACTACAAAGTAGTCTCAGGTTGGCCTTGCAATAGACCGCTCGATCAACCTTCTCCACAAACAGGTACTTGGGCTTGGTGTTCACTAGTGAAAATGCACTCCAATTCCGCTCACAAGGACTCGGTGAACAATCAAAAAGCATTAATTCAAGTTCTACCGACTTTCCAAGACTTATTGGCAATACAAATTCTTACTCTTGAGTCTTAAGTCACAAAATTTTTCATGCCTACTTCAAACAACATCTCTATCTTGTTTCTACTCTAATCCTAATATAGATCTCTACTTCTAAGGGATATTTTGATAAAGTTGAGCTCTTTAGTCAGCTCTTCGGGGGGGGGGGGGGAAGTGGGGTTGAGGGACAACAACACACTTACACAAGCAACTTACCATCATCTCCAAAGCTTACCATTCATGGAAGACCTTGACGCATGGACATGAATCCTCAGCAACGGTGCCAAAGACGTTGTCATAGACATGTGAACACAATGCCAATGAAAGGTTCACTGCCATCAAGTAGTTTGATCGACATATCAAATTGTCAAACCGAGTAGTGACAAACCAAGTGACACGTAGAAATTCACACGAACCAAAAGTCCAAAAAGAAGTAGAGGAAAGCCACCACAAAAAACTAGCCCTAAAGAAGAACATGCACGAAAACCTCAAGAACATCGAAGCTCAAGATGAACGAGAGAAAGGCTAAAAGCAAAAGTGATTAGTTTTCTTCATATGACTCAAAAACTAAGTACAATAAGATTCCATTGTCCTATATACCAAGACAAATGGTCCTTTTTTCACTTAAAAATGGTCAAAACTTAAAAATACTACTTCTAGAGTTAACTCCTACTATAATTATTGGTCGAAAACAAAATTAAATGCTCAAATAATTAGGGCATTTGCTCCTAAGGCTCAAGGACTCCTTGACCTTTACAAAATTAAGCCTTGATGTTACAATTGATCATGTTGAAGTAAAAAAGCTTGGAAGATATATCATAAGTTTTCCCTCAATTTCCCTAAACTTTAACAATTATCTTCAAGTGTTATTGCTCGGCTTCTTCTCTAAGAGATCTATTAGTTACTCCAAATGAGAGTCCATCTGAAAAATTTTTGGAGACCCTATGCTTCATAATCTTTATCAAACTTGTACATATGTATTTGTCTTGAAATGATACAAACAATGTGGTTAGTACTTGTTTGCCTCATCCATATTGGTCTCTTCTATGTGACAATTGTGTGGCTTTCTCTTAAATAAAATGCATGATACTTTGACATAAATAAGGCATTACAATATGGGTTCACATTTCCAAGACCAAAATCAACAAGTTTCCTTTGCTAATACAAGGAGACAATGCAAGATTGGCATGCATAACAGATCATGATGGCTTATTCTCCATAGAACCTTTACGGACAATTCATTGCCACGAAACTCTACATTGATGCGTCATGAAGATGACTGGAAGCATCTAGCCATCGGTAAATGAGTCTATGCATCAATAGCTTCCCATTATGCTTGCCCTTTTCTAAATTTGGAAGCGCAATATAATTGATGATGGGGTTATTGTATCTTATGGGCAATGTCTGCATAGCTGTGACTCGTGGGGATGCTTGGAAGGAGCATATTCCCCTAGACTTCCATGTTTTTCCTTTGGAGAATTGTGATGGAGGGTTTTGATATGGTGATCTTATAAGCCACCACTCTCATTCTAGGTTGCAGTACCCTTGTCCAAGATTTGGTGAATTCAGAGAAACCATGTGTTGGTTAGCAACGGGATGGCAACGTCGTAGGCAACGCGTTAGCAACGTGTTAGCAACGTGAAGAAGTTGCGAACCTAAAGTTGCGATAAAGTTGCCTATAATTCATTTTTTTTAATCAAAGTTTTATTATTTTTTTAGATTTTCAATACCCTAACTGTATAAATCCTCTTATAAATGCTTTAATATATGCAAAAAACACATATAAGTATTATATATTAACGTTTAAACATTTCATACATAGATCATTTGACGTCGACACCTAACCTTCATTTCAACTTGGAAATTTGATCACAATGTGAATGCACATTAACTTTTAAGTTTTAAGTCAAGCACTACTAAATAGATCACATTTCAAATTTCATAAGAATACTCAATAAATTCAGGAATCACCGTTAAAACTTAAATACTCAAGTGACAAGAATCGAGATGGAACTTGGAAGTGAGCAATGACTCATGAGCACATGCTACAAAATACAATAATCAATTATAATGCAAAATCTAGGTACATGAGTCATACTGTCATGTTAAAGAGTCAAAACAAAAGTCAAGAGTCAAGACAATCATACTATCATCTAAATGTCATAAATACATATCCAATGTCATGACTCATGTGACATGTCCAAATAAATATACAAATATATGTAAGTCCAAGAGTCAATCATCAAAATCTGACTCAGTATCTCATGAAAACTCATCCTCATCAGGCTCATCCTCATCCTCTCTACCATGTGGAGCAGAACTAGTAGAGGCCCCTGCAAATGCTATAGCTCGTGATCGAGTACGTCTCTGGGAGCGAGTCTGATGATGTGGCTCGGTCAACTCCTGATATAACATGCTGTAAAGGTCCAACTCCTCTGAAGGTATAGTAGGCATCTCATGGACCTTCTCTATGTCAATGTGGTCAATGTTGACCTGTCGTACATCTGCTGTATGACCTCCGCTCTCCAAAAGGCGCAAGTTGCAGTGGCAATATACTAGCCGCTCCAACTGTGCAGTAGATAAGCGATTCCTCTTCTTTGTGTGGAAGAGGGCCCAAGTGCTCCAATTTCTTTCACATGGACTAGCGCTACAGTCCTGTGAAAGAACGCCGATGGCAACTGATCTCTGCATGTTCCATAAAAAGTATGCATTATTTGCTTGAATTATGAGTTCAAAATTATGAATTAAAATTTAAATGAAACTTAGAAGTTTGTACTTACTACTTACCAACTCAAGTGTAGATAGGCCATATTTCTCCCACCAAGACAGGTGACAACTGACTAGACCGGAGCATGGCGGTATCTTTCCCAAAACTACCCCCATAGTTCCGGAATAGTAGGAGTTGATCCTCAAGTGTCAAGCGCATATCAACATCATCAAGATATAGTCTACCTATGTATGAAGTCCATGCATTGTCAAGCTCATGATCCAACATCTGCCTCTCAGATCTCCATAAGGGGTGTAGAATGTGAGCCATGCCATGAATCGGTCGATGGAACCAACCCCATCGATCCCTCCATATAGATCTAATCTCATCAAGCCTATTTATCCAAGAGTCAAGAATCAAGAATCAATGTGATGCATGTGACATGTCATTGGTAATATAAATAAGAATAATAAAATTTGAATGTAGCATTATCAAAATGCATATGGCATACCTGTCTGAAGAAATAGAAGTGCATCGAGCAAGGGACTCCCCAACGCGGTCCATATACTCGTAGACGAGGCCTATAGTACTCCCCTCCATGTCAACAATGCGTAGCATGGAGTATAGAGGCTTCATCACTCCCACCAAAGCCTCTACCTCTCTCCAAAATCTGTCACTCAAACATGTAATGCGTACTGACTTTGCTTTCCTTCATGTATGGCCACTCCATGCAAGCCACTCTTGAGAAACAATTGTCTGCATAAGTGATTGCCTCACTCGAAGCAATCTCTCCATCACAATGCACATATAAGCAAATCTGGTCTTTGCAGGCCTAAGAAGCTCCAAATCACTGTATGATCTGAAAATGGAAAGCAACTTTGGCCTCTTCGTGAACAGGGTGACCACTCTCTGACATGTGGAAAAAATCTCATGTATCCAAGGGACCTTCCCAACATCCTCAATCAATAAGTCTATGCTATGAGCTGCACATGGAGTCCATACAATGGATGGGAACTCCTTCTCTAACATCTTCCCCATGGAAACACAATTACTTCCGTTGTCCGTTATGACTTGGACAACATTCTCCACTCCAATCTCCAAGACTGCCTGTCTGATATGTCCAAAAAAGTACTCCCCTATGATGGATAGGCCTGGGATAGATGCATCAATGGCACGTAGGAACATGGTACCTTTGCAACAATGAACAAGTATATTATATACATTCCTTTTCCTAATATCTGTCCATCCATCACACATCAAAGTGCAGCCATATTTCTTCCAGGTCTCTGCCATAGGCTCCAATTGCTTTTGCACAATTTCTTTTGTTCTTCTCAGCTCACTTCCTCTTAGCTCTTCATAAGAAGGCCCTTCCCACTCAACCCCAAGCCTACTCACCATTTTCATGGCCTCTTTCCATGCGGGAGTGCGCACCACATTAAAACTTAAACCACATTTAATGAAGAGCCTCATAATACCTTGGGTGGCCTCTTGCTTCCCTTGCTTTTGCAAACTAGCCCGTATGGATGATGCATGTAGGCTGCCACGACCTGTAGGAATGCTCTGAGTCTCCCGTGGTCTCTTTTGCTGATGCTCTGATGCATGTGCTACCTCCTCTGTCTCCAAGTCCTCAACAACAATGTCCCCTTGAGATGCTTGGGATGAATGTCCTTGAGGAATAGAGCTCTGTGCACTACTATGTGTTTGTGTTGATGCTCTAACCCCTCTTCTCATTTCCCGTGCTGCAACCCATTCCAAAAGCTCTTCCTTCATCTTCTCTGGCATTGGTTTAGAGCAAGGACCAACACCTATACCTCCAAAACATGCTAAATGTGCTTTTATTCTATCTGTCCCTCCTGTCCCTTTGTACCCACACAAATTACAGGTCCATCTCTCACTACCTCTTGTTCCAAACTTTCCTTGGCTCGTGACATATTGCCAACAGTCTTGTTTAGCTCTAGGCATGATGGTTGACTGCTCTCTCTGTATAATCTGAAGGTGACAGGTGCCACAGGTGGTGACAGGTCACATGTGACAGGTCTCTCTCTCTCTGAGCTCTCTCTCTCCCTCTCTCTCTCTCTCTCCTGCAGCTTGCTGAATGCTCCACAGTCCACTGCTCTGAGTGCTCAGTGCTCACTGCTCTGGGCTGGAATGAAATGAAAAAGGGCCCTCCAGCGGGCCGTTTTCGGTCCGCTGGGAGGGCCCTATTTCATTTCATTTGTACGCAACGCGATGTTGCGTTGCGTACGTTGCGTACGTTGCGTACGTTGCGTATGTTGCGTACGTTGCGTACGTTGCGAAGGTTCGCAACGCGTTGCGTATGCAACACTGCATGTGTCATATTTTCTCTTGCTGTCGTTACATAGGTTATGCCATTTTATTTTTTGATAAAATGGATACTTCAGGGTACTCATATGTGTATTTTTTAGGCAAAACATGCATATACACATTCAAGAAATTTCCCTTTCAAGGGAAGGACCTTCTGCATATCACTTTCACCAAGTTGCCAAATTCAATAAAATTGATGATATGCGTAAAGAAATATTTTTTTTCAGCCTTCAGATCAATAAAAGTGAATGTAAATCATACATACCTGCTCCTTATGGTCTTCTTCCTTTTCACCTTCTTTGGCCCCTTCTTTTACATTTTTCTCTTCAGTTTCAACTTCTTCTTCCTCCTTCTCTTCATCTTCCTCTTCTTCATCTTCTTCAAGAGAAGTGTGCAGCGAGCCTCCATCCTCGGTTGGAATTCCTGCCTTTTCCCTCTCTGTCCTGAGGCGAGCCTGATATTCTGCTTCTTCTCCTTGCCTTATGAGCATGTCTGACCAGCGTTCTCCAGGTCGTGCAAAAGACCTTTCAGAAGGATCTTGAAACTGTCCAAGGTATTCATGATATAAAAGGGGTGCCCTTAAGCGCATAGCATTTTCAGAGAAAAAGTCTCCATCATCTATCAATCTACTCATGAAAGCCAATCGCCTATTCTTAACTAAGTTGGCTTGAGCCTTTTGCTCCTTAGCTGTTGCAGGATAAAGTGATCTTCTAAGTCGTCTCAGATGCCAATCAACTTCATAATCCCCACTGAAGACATCAAACTCCTTCAGCTCCGCAACACTCAGTTTGGAACCGTGACGCTCTGGCAGCAGTAACCAATAATAAGCAAGAGCATATTACACCCCACTGAAGATCTACTGCAATTGAACGTTCAGACAAAAAATTAAGTATAAAACGAAAAAAGTAAATACCGAGAAAGATGGCCGCATCGCGGTTGATGAGGTCGAAGAGGTGGGCCTTTTTGTCAGCTTGGGACAGTGATTCTCCTTGCTTTACAAGAGAGAAAGGCAGGTGAATGTCTGGAAGAGCAGAGAGACGCTGAGTGATCTTCTCTGCCGCACTATGCTGCAGCTTTGCCATGACGTCAGAACAAACCGACTATGCCAGCGACCAGACTACCAGCTTCTATGAATCCCGAATCCCGATTCGAACATCAAGTGTCCTCCTTTCCAAGAGAAGCTTTTAAAATTTAGAGAGACTGATTCTTGTTGTTTGTTGTTGATCTTTTTTCGTTTTTCTCTTTTTAAGAGGAAGTGAAGGGGCGGGCATAGTACCTTTCAGATTCTCCATATCCGGAGGGCCCCGAACGTGCAACATCATGAAATGGTCAAGATTTGGTCGGAAATCTATGTTTTAGAGAAAGCTATAGAGAAGGTTAATGAGCTTTTGTCATCCTCGGAGACGTCCCATTTATTTTTTATCTTGTTAATTTTCAAGATGAAAGTCCCATTTATTTTTTATCTTGTTAATTTTCAAGATGAAAATCCTATGGTGTTTGAAGGGCATGGGACTTTTTACAATTACATATTCTTTTGCTTCGCAAGGCAAGGGATTTCTCAATCAATCATTCTTTTGGAATGTCATCAAAGTTAATTGCACATCTTTCTTTCCAAATCTTTTGAGTGCATCCCCAATTATGGTGTTCCACAAGGTAGAAGAAAAGCTAATCGCTTCACCTAGTAATGCTTGCTTCTAGATGATTTGACTCTCTAGACTCAAAATCCTCATAAGAGCTTGCCATACCGAGTGACTCCTAGGGCATGAAAAGAAAAGGTGACCAATGTCTTCTCCAAGGGATCCATGCATTTCATTTTCATGACCTTTGGGTTGACCAATGCTACAGCCACGTTGAGAGCAATGAAAGCTAAATATCCCCACTCTACAAAGATCTTTGAGAAATGTTGAAAATCATGAAAACTATATTTTCATGGTTAGACAAGATCCTTGCTCACATAGTGTCCAAGAATGGAATCTTGATACATGAAGAGAAAGTAAAAGTGATTCTAGAATTGCCTTGTCCTAAAACTGCCAAGGAGAATCAATCCGTCATGGGGCATTGTGGATATGACCGACACTTTATCCACATGTTTATAGTTATTGCTAAGCCACTTTACAAATTATGTATGCACTTCGAATGGACACATGAATGTGAGGAATCATTCTGAGAGCTCTAAAAATGGTTGAGCATTGCTCGCATCCTGAAAGCGCTTGGTTGGAGTTTACCATTCCACATTCATATACATGCATCAAACTATGCAATAGGATGTATTCTTGCACAACTTCCATCTGAAGGCAACATGGATTTTCCAAATGACTATGCTAAAATACAATTCAATGTAGCAAAGAGGAATTACATAGAGCATGAAGGTTTAGGAAATGATGTATGTGGTGAGAAATTTTCATCACTATTTATTGAATACTAAATTCTATTTTTTTGTAGACGATGGTTATTGCATTGGTTCTTGCTATTAATGGAACTTGATTTCAAAGTAGTAGTAAAGAAATGGAATACATATTGTTGAGAAAAGGGGAACAACAAACCCTAACCGCCTCACATGGAAGTGAGAAGTTTCTCCAAGTTGGGGCAAAGAATGGGAGGAGAGGTTCACCCACGCTCATGGACCAATGGCAACCATGGCCAACGTCACAAGGAGCAAAGGGGAACATCCTCCCAACCATGCACACACACATGCAAATCCATACACCAAGATCATCGCCTTGCACACAAGGAAACAGGAGAGTAGCAAATGACACCTTCTTCCATTACCGAAATGGAGGCCAAGGCCATGGCCAAGGGACCTCCCTTTTACAAATGAGGCTCTTCTTTATATAGAGAAGAAGAGAGGCATATGTGAATAAAACATGCGGTCAAAAGACCACATGTGCTAAATCAAAAAGAGAATCTCATGTGATATGGGAATTTCAAAAAGATAACTACCTAGAGAGAGAGGGAGCGCATGGATTTCTACGTGGGTTTTTTTGTGTTTGTTCAAAAAGGAGTTGTTCAAAAAGGAGTTTTCAAGGAAAGGCTTCAATACCATAGACTTAGGGAATTATCAAAAAGTGGTTTTAGGAGAGTGTTCACATGGACATCTCCTAATTTACAAAAAGATGGTATTTTCATGAGGGCACAAGGATGCCATAGCATGAGGAAAAATATGGGCAACCCTTGTAGCAACACCCTCCTCCTCCTAGACTTTGTCGCCCTCGACAAAGCTGAGAAATGAGACGCATATATTGTTGGATTGGTCCAAGTTTGGAGTCTTCAAATCTGCAGCACTTCCAGTCTGAATTTAGTAAGGTTGCAAATCATTTGAATCAACAAGCCGTCTGCCTTCAAAACTTCACTCCAGCAAAGCGACACAATCCCCTTGGGGGGCAGTCAGCCCAGCCTCCATCTAATGTGCCTTCTGTCAAAGCTCCAATACCTGAAATTTAAACATACACAACAAGTAGACTGAATTTGAAAAGAAGCAGCCACAAAATGTAAGTCCATGTTTAGTTTCCACTTCAGGGGACATCTTTCACTTAGGACTTGTTCTTCTAATGAGAAGAGCTCCTAAAAATCTTCTCATCTAAGTGCTCCAAAAAATGATGCCATAATCTGTTATTTCCAAGTGAGTGTGACATATTGCATTGTATAGTACGAGATGAATATGTAGTTGCAAGTTTAACTTATGTGCCTGCCATCATTCATACTATGCTCCTAGTCAACAAGCTTGCATTTTAACATGACATTATGTGCCTCAAAAATGAATAGATAATTGCGTAACATTATGAGTCCTAACATTTTGCAAGCATTCGTGAGATTCAAATAACTTATCCAACACTATTCCTGCAAAGCACAGTAGCAAATCATCTATAGAAGGTAAGGAGGATCAATGTTCTAAATATGTTGGCCTGTAATGCAAAACATAAGCCTTAAATGAGCTTTGTGAAACTAGAGAGTTACTTCTCTAGCAAAAAACAATCACTCATATATGACTCCACACTTAAGTCAGAACTCTCAATCCCCTATGTGCATGTTCTCTTGCAAATATCTTTTAAAGAATACATGCTTACATCATGAAGAGCAATATGCCCACCACCCTAGGAACTTTTTGAGAAGCAGACACTTGGTCTAATAAAGAATGGAATCAAGAGAAATGCATTAGCAAGTAGCAAAAGTTTGTGCAGTCTTGAACCTGATTTCTGTTAGTGGGTCAATAGACACAGAACATCAAGCAGCATGCATACCATTGTGACTTTTGTACCACACAAACATATGAGCATTTTATTCATTTCCAATGATCATGACAAGCATGCAATAGAAACTTCGCAGGACCAGGAATCACCTTCCTCATTCTTTCAAACCTGTATACTCAAAATCTAGAGAAATTCAGCACACAGTCTAGCAACTGAAGATAAGCTTCTTAATTAAAGATCGGCAAGGGAGAATTCGGTAACCCCAAAACACCTTTTAATCATCACAAGGGACTCCTTCCCCCAGGAGATGAATCAATATACTGCAGTCACCTGCAAGCTTTCCATCAAGCAAGAAGATCACACATAGATATGATGTGCCTAAAGGAAACTCCAAGAATTAACAAAAAGAACATGTAGCTCTTGATAGCAAGTGAACCAGGTGGCATCCAAGTTTAACACATGCAACATGTTTTACCCTTTGCACAATACCATAGTGAAGATCATACTTTGGTCATAGATGACAAAAAGTGCATAACCTGCAAAATATAAAAGATCCTGGCACATTCGAACCACAAGAGCAACAAGTCATACTTACGCTTTCCATTATGTGATGGCTCCAAACTTATCAAGTTTCTGCATCAATTTGCTTTTAGCGATCATATCAAATCAAAGCATTAATCATTCATTTTGGTCATCTTCTAAGTGAAGATTGGACAAAGCTACTCTCGTAAGGGCGTGTCCTTCAAACCTCCACTCACGGAATGGCCAAGATTGTTGGGGGTCATTGCTGACTTTAGTATAAGCCTATCCTTTCGAAAATCAAGAATGGTTAATAGAAAAAGCCATTCAATATTACGTGCTGCTATAACAATACATGTGTATGCTTTTCTGGAACTCAGGTGCAGATATTTCAATCAGTCAACTCTTTAGTCACAACTCTATTTATGGACTATAAAGTTTTGGACATAACCCTTTTTGGATTGGGTTGTTACAGCACCTTATGACAACATTTTTGTAAGATCATGAAAAGAACAATTTTGCAACTCTGCAACTGGCTAAGGCATGTGAAAACACAAATCTTGAGAGACTCCCAAGGTCATACTGGAAGGTTTCTACAGAATCCCTTGCCAAGCCAAGATGATGTCTACCTCAAATGATGGAGACGATTGCCTACAATCCCTTTGCCAACAGGGAACGAGTCTTGAACCACTCATTATTCAATTATAGAAGCATAAAACCGTGTAATATAAAGGAGACACTTGCAATGCAAATGACAGTTAGAGACTGGGAACTGAGAGCCCCATGGTGTGAAAACTTAAGCCATAGAATGATATAAATACCATACTTTCAAGTTGCATATCTTGAAAGTTGCATATCTGAAACATAACGTCAAGAGGCCTCAGCCTATATCTTGAAGTTGGTTGCAACAATCTTTCAGGTCTGTAACACTTCAAGACTTGCTGAATGGAGGTAGATATCAACTATCATGCGGATCTAGGCATAGTGCTATGCAGGGCAGATACCATGACACCTCATCACTATGATCCTTATTTTCTCATGAAAAGTAGTGCAAGACTGGTGAAAGGAGTGGACTCCTAGACATAGATCAACTCGTAGTGAAAGAATGTACAAACTTTTATGTAATTTGAAGCACAAAGTCTGTAAAACTTAACCTCATTCATCAGACATGTCTTTGGTGCGTTTACTCGATCACATGCATTATATGCCAACAGTGTATAGTGTTTCCTCACTCATAAGTGGTAGACAAAATAAGTCCCACATCAGTGCCTTTCCCAATTCGTGGAACAAGCAGTGGAGGTGTTGTGTTTAGAGGGAGTTTATCCAGGGTATATGAAGACCAACATAACCGTTTGCTTTATTGCAGTTTATCCAAGGAATCATTAAGAAGGGGCACTCCATATTATCCATCAGGCACCAGCAATAAGTCAATCATGAGGCAATTACAATGTAGGAGACAACTTTCTTAAACCCAGGATTTTCTACTCACCTGAACAACATGTTTAAAGCTTTACCAAATTTTATCAGCGTCGTTTGTTGATGACCATGAAGGGCAGTATGAGTAGCAACATTCATCAGTCCATCACTAAGCCAAGCGACAGAGATAAGCATATTGTATTTCTTAATCTTTTGTAGACAGGGACAAGATGACTATCAAACATATACGCATCACATAGCCCTAAGTAGTATGGCAGAAGCATGCACGTCCCTAAGTTATCATAGCTACTAAATGCCATATCTGGAAGCATGAAATCAATAGTAGGAACATGGCATTCCTATGTCCCCTATCAAAGAGCAGAATCTGAGCATCAATTGGCAGAATGTGCTGAACCATCCAGCCATGGGAAAGCCAAAAAAAAAAAGAAACTTCATATCATCACTTACCATCCTACTGTGCACAATTTAATAGAGATTAGATCATGGAATCCGAATAGTGCTTGTTAATTGCTTCACAAAGAGCCAGGTATAAGTAAACTAATCATGAGAAACCCAGGCCCACAATACCATAACCAGCATGAGATGAGGAACAGGGCTCCCCCGAGAGTTTTGTAGTCTGATGGTCTTGAAATGAAGAGAAACCACAGCTTAAAAATTCCAGTCCAGCAAGGTAGAAAGACAGCGCAACCCTTCCTTGAAGCTCCGATGCCTGGAAACTTAATCAAGTGGCACCTTACCTTGAGTTCACAAGACACTGAGATATTCAATGAAGTAACCGACACCAAAATACTAAAATCATGTTTGCATTAGTTCTACCGAACTGAGAATAAATACCACTCATTGCCAACCCATGAATCAAAATCTCAAATAGGTTACAAAATAGTTCCAATCCCCATTACTGAACGACAACAGCCTTCCCTGAAGATCTGCTCTTTTAGGTGTGCCATAAAACCAAAAAGTTTCAACAACTTTTGTCAAAGTGAAAAGTCACCAATACATTAAACATTTTTCTTCTCAATATGATAACCCAATACGTCCTAAGTTCGAAACCCAAACTCATAGCCCACCAATCGATGCTAGGACAAATCAAGATAAGGCGGTGAGGTTTGTCAGATTTGGAGACTGAACTTCATGTTTGTGGAGAGGTAGGGGTGGAACATCAGGTGAACACCACCCAGCTGCTTTACTCTTGAGGCAAGCTCCATGGAACTCAATTCACCAAGAAAAGTATGCCCATCCCAAGTTTGCATTGGAGAGAGCCCAGAAAGGTTAAGGCGCAAAGGGTCATAATGAAGTGCAGAGCAATGGAATTAACAGGGATAAACATCGATATATGTGACACGCTGCCAAAAGCTCCAAAACACAGTCGACTTGGATGGTTATAGAGCTTCCTTAAAAAAGGAAGCATAAGGCATTTTGGGGTGCCCTTCCTACCCATCAGTGGGCACCCATCACAAGGGTAGCGATTGAGCTTTAAACACATAGACGGAACACATATGAGAGCTCTAGAGGTGGGTCGCCCCGCCAGACTCAACTCAGAGGATATAATCGAGAAAAGACACACTAATTCAGAACTCACTATGAAAGTAACTTGAACTTGCTTCTTGCAGAGCTTGACTCGACCTGCTGTGCACCCCGAAGACAAGGAGCCGAGCTCGCAGTACACCCAATCAAGAAGAGAAGCATCATATCCTTTTCTGCACATCTCAAGATGGGGAGGAAGCATAAAGTGAGTTGATTCTCCTGAAATCATCGGTTAAAGTACATCATGTCGAGCCTGATAAGGGGAAGCCAAACTCGAGTCAAGAGGAGGGGAATGTAGTCGAAATGCCCATCTTTGCGTAATGAAAAGAGGTGCATGCACATGAGCCGATCCTCAGCACCCATATTTACCACGATATTAGCTTCAGGGAGAGCCCAGTGCAGCCCACATAGCCATGCCTTGTCAGGAAGTGATAATGGAGCAACGGCCATGCTTCCCCGCAGTTGGAGAGGAGAACCCCGCTCCAACATCTTTCCACAGAGCTGTGAGGTGAAGCCATAGCTCAACAGGTGTCATGTAAGACACTGCGAGGCATCATGGTGACTGACGAGGAGGCATAAACCGAATAGAAGTTATCTTGTAGACTCGACGGCCATCAGAGGCCCGCATTGGCAAAATGAGACCAAGAGTGATAGGGCGAGGAGGGAAGACTCCTCCATCAACCACCATGCACGGATCGGTAGCTGCCCATAATGGCTGAAGGGAGAGAGGGAGTGGGAACGTGCACGCACAGATGTAAAAACTCCACGTCTTCCTTACATGGTAGGTAGAAATCAAAACCTCATGATGGATGCTCAACTCTGTTAGCCATATGGCTGCCAGCGCCCAAGATAGTCTCCCCAACAGTTTTAACGCACGTACAATTCAAGGAAGCATCCAAGGATATTTGAGATTTCAAATGGGGAAATGTGTTCAATTCGTGGGGTTTGAAGTGCCCAACTTCGGGATCTCATTTCCTTTTGTTGTGTGGAGTTTTTTGAAAACAAAATGAACAGAACGAAGGTGGAAAAGAAAAAGAGACACCCCCATCCCTCTACCCAATGCAACCACTCACTTCAAGAAATGTCAGTGATGGGAAAGTGATGCCAACATGAGTGTAGGAGACTGTGTAAGTGAGAGAGAAAGAGAGAGAAAAGAGGGTTAGGGGGTGTTTTTGTGCAACAAACAAAAAAATGAACTAAAACTACTCAAAAATTAAAAGAAGAGAGGTACCCTAGGCCAACCAAAGGCCACACGTATTCATCCTCCTCCAAGTGTCAAGGTGCATCTCACAAAGTATGGACACGCAAACTTGGAAAAACCAACGGCTAAAGGCCGACCTCCCCGGCAACGGCGCCAAATTGTTGAGAAAAGGGGAGCAACAAACCCTAACCGCCTCACATGGAAGTGAGAGGTTTCTCCAAGTTGGGGCAAAGAATGAGAGGAGAGGTTCACCCACGCTCATGGACCAATGGCAACAATGGCCAACGTCACAAGGAGCAAAGGGGAACATCCTCCCAACCATGCACACACACATGCAAATCCATACACCAAAACCAACGCCATTGCACACAAGGAGGCAAGAGAGTAACAAATGACACCTTCTTCCATTACCAAAATGGAGGCCAAGGCCATGGCCAAGGGACCTCCCTTTTACAAATGAGGCTCTTCTTTATATAGAGAAGAAGAGAGGCATATGTGAATAAAACATGTGGTCAAAAGACCACATGTGCTAAATCAAAAAGAGAATCTCATGTGATATGGGAATTTCAAAAAGATAACTACCTAGAGAGAGAGGGAGCGCATGGATTTCTACGTGGGTTTTTTCGTGTTTGTTCAAAAAGGAGTTGTTCAAAAAGGAGTTTTCAAGGAAAGGCTTCAATACCATAGACTTAGGGAATTATCAAAAAGTGGTTTTAGGAGAGTGTTCACATGGACATCTCCTAATTTACAAAAAGATGGTATTTTCATGAGGGCTCAAGGATGCCATAGCATGAGGAAAAATATGGGCAACCCTTGTAGCAACACATATGTCAAACCTCACCATTGGTTATGCCTAACCAATGGTGAGCCACCAATAGACATTGTTGATGAGTTACCTGATGCCTACCTATTAAATGGAAGTAGTTCTCGAGTGGGTTGAAAACATAGTGCCATTGCTTACATATAGACCACACCATGAGAATTTTTCAAGATCGGCTAAATTTGTGGTTGAGACCATGAAGTGCCATATCAATCATTGCAGGGAGTTTTTATTATCTAGGCAATCAAAGCATATTGTTGTGTTGTGTTTACGAAGTAGAAAAACTAGTAAGAAAAGCCCATACCGTCTAATACGACGTCATCATTGCGGGTACAAACATTGCTAAACCTAAATTGAGAAGGATTATATTGTCCTAAGATGGAGAAAAATGTTCATGACCATATCAAGAACTATGCAAGATGTAATCTTGTTCAGCTAGTGGACTATGCAACTTCTTACCATATAACCAATGCACCTAATTGGAGCAAGCAGATCGTTGACTACTTGCAACATGGAAAGTTAATATACAATGGTAGGTATGATTGGGACAAACAACTTCTTCACACGGTATCCCCATATCATATGATCATCTGCATGCCAATGGTCAAGTAGCGAGTACTAACAAGGTCCTCAACATAGTGTTGACTAAGTTAATATACAATGGTAGGTATGATTGGGACAAACAACTTCTTCACACTATTTGGGCATATAGAGTAGCCTATAAGATTGATCTAGGAGCAACACCATTCAACATGGTGTATGGAAAAAATCCAATCCTCCCAATAGGCTCAAAAAACTAGGCTCAAAGTTGTAGCAAGAATCTATGCTACCGAGTTTTTGGAAAAGAGTTCTTTGTTGAGTGACAATAGAGAGAAGAAAGGATGAAACTAGGGCAGCTCATGTGGAACTACACCTATGTGCCAGTTGCTGCATGCATGACTATTCATAACTCCATCATTAAACTCCTTAAGTACGTTGTCCACGTTCTACTGCTTATGTTTCCACCCAGCATCAAAATTCCCAACTTTCAAGGAGCTCAAGGAAAATATCAATAGTGTCATAACACAGAAAGGCAAGGTGGTCTTGGGAGCTTCTATGCAACATATGGCTTTCGGAACTAGAGCTTGCGATATCTTGCCTCCTCCCTGATAAGGGTGCCCAAGAGTATGCTAGAATTGCAGAGCAGCAAAGCCCTAATTTGGACACCTTAACAATCAACAAATACAACATGAAGTCGGCCAAAAATAAAAATCCCAAGAAAAGTATGCAGAAAACAAGTAGAAGTAGAAACTATACTAACCACTAATTGCTCGCAATTCATTTGGAGACCTAAACACAAAATCACGACACATTCAGGAAGTCACACAATCACAACACTTCAATCACACACATTAAATATCTCACACATCAATACCATACACCACCAAGACTCTTGGTGATTAAGGGAGAAGCAAAAGCCTCATCGTTAAAATCCCTTGATGCATTATCAAGGACCCATCTTACTTGCACTATTAGCAACCATGCACCTAAAGTATGCATGTATAGGAACATATCCCGTGGTAGTGCACAAGGCACCAACCTCTCTTAAGCTATGCACATATACATGAGCCTCCAAGAAGGGGGGAATTTACTAGAAAAAATTAGAAACACACCCTAAAAATTAAAGAATATAGAAAACATGCAAAAACCAAAAACTTCTTTGTGGAAGCAAACTACATATGTAATCTATGAGTCTTGCATATAACACAAATTTGTTTGAAGTTTGAATGAACCTCTTTGCACTTTTTTTCTTGTGTATTGATTTCAATCACAAACACGAATGTGCCGAGTCTCAAACAAACGCATGGACTAAATGAATCATTTCACACCCCATTTACATATGCTGCTTTGATTTTTAAGTGTGATGCATGTACTTCATCATGATCACACAAGGTTTTTATGCACCCACATATCACACTCACTAATAAATTGAGACCATGAACTTTCTAGAGTATGGTGAATATCTTTGCTTACCAATAGTTCAACCAAATTTCAGTTGCATAGTTGAAATGATAACCTCCCACAAGAAACAACAAGGGTGACAGAAGTGTCCAAGATTCATTGTCATAAATTTTAAGGGCAAAAAATTCACGATCTATCTCACTATGGAGTTGATCATGGAAGCTTTATACATTCGGAGAGGAGTGAAGATTATAAGTGATGTGTACATGCCCGTAGAGGAAAAGTCTAGAAGCAAAAAGACATTCATTGACTTGAATAAAAAGGAACTTGAAATTGGCCTAATATTACTCCAAAATTTCTATTTCTCAAGCCAAGACAGATATATGATGCCTCGCAAGATATTGGAACAAATTGATTTCTCTAACATGAGATGGTACAAGACGAAGACTATTTTTGGAATAGTGGTGCTCACTAGAATCATCCATACTGCCTTGGCAAAAGATTGTAATTTCGCTAACATGAGATGGTGCAAGAAGAAGACTATTTTTGGAATAGTGGTGCTCACTAGAATCATCCATACTGCCTTGGCAAAAGATTGTAATTTCACATTTGCATTAGCTCTTAGACAATGTAAGGCTTTGATTGTTTAGCCAACAAGACATAGCTTGGTTACTGCCACAATAGAACAAGAGTAGATAAAGAGGATGCACAAAGAGGTAGGTTGGCACAAGGGATACACTATAATTTTTTTTCTTTCAAAACCTACACCATTTGATACATCACGGCCATTCATAAGCGTAAAAGATGAAGTAATAAAAGCTCAAGAAGTAGGCATGACAGCAGGCTGGTGGAGCATCAGGTGGAAGCTGGTAATATCAAAGGTCTCCGCTTGCCTCATGACCATAGTCAAATCACCATGAGACTTTTTGCCGATGATATGAACGCATTTGCTCACAATGATAGTACCAGCCTGGAGACGTTCTGGAGGTGCCTGGCTACTTTTTGTGAAGCCTCTGGCTCCACAATCAACCACTCTAAGACGGCCTTTAGAGCTATTGTTGGGTCACAACCCAACCTTCTCATTGATCATGGCTGTCAAATCATTCCACAGGGCCAAATTTTTCGGCTTCTTGGGATCCCCTTGGGGTTTGGAGTCTCTATGGAATAACGATGGAATTGGGTGCTGGCCAAACTCGAAAACAAGCTTAACTATTGGAGAGGTATGCAAAGCAATCTTGCTGGTCGTGCTATGGTTATCAACACGTTCCTCCTTTCATCTACCATTTATTTCCTTTCTTGTTGGAGACTGAAAGAGCAAGATCTGTCCAAACTGGATAGTATTTGTAAAAAATTCCTTTGGACGGGCAACCACAATAGGAAGGGGGTGCCTAAAATCAAATGGTCCATCTACACCAGCCATAGAGATAGTGGGGGACTTGGCATCCTAGACATTGGGTACATGGCTAACAAACTGGCGGCCAAATGGATGATTAAGGCTTGGTGCAATGGGGAGGCCTCGTGGGCCAAGTTGATCTTCAGAAACAAGAACGAGTTGGCTCTCATGGGTTTCCCAAATTGAAAGAATCTTGACATCTTGACCTTGCTGTTTTCCTCGATCCCCATCTTTCCGAAAGGCTCTAATCTCGTGTGCTCCCTATGGAAGAGTTGGAATAAAGTCAAAAGCTACACAAGAGTTAGTGAAGACTGGAAGTGGGCAGCCGGTATCAGACAAAACGACTCTATATGGTTTCCGATCCATGGCATCCGGAGTGTGGAATCTTGGAACATTCAAAATGCCAAGAAGTTATGGAAGAAAGGCTTCAAAAAATGGAAACATCTCTGGAAACAAGACACCAACCGCTGGATCAACTTCGAGGATATTGACCCTAGCGTCAACATTTTGTACGAAGAATGGAACACTTTGCAAAGCAGATGTCTAGCTTAGGACCGACACAAAGTCCGCCTTCTCATGGGACACAACACGTCGAGCTCACTTGGTCTCAAATGGCACAATGGGAATAGCCTATCAAAATCCCGAGCATCAAAGAAACGATTGACTATCAGACTAACCTCAACAAGAAGTGGTGCCTATCATGGACGCGGCTTCGGTGGGACATGAAGTTCATGGCTATCTGGCACCCCCTCATAGAAATCAAAAAGTCTGTCCTCTTATGGCAAATTCTTCATCATGGAATCTGGACCAACCTTAAGGCTAGCAAATTTTGTGGGATTCCTCCCTGGTACAAACGCTGCCACCGGTCTATCGAAGATGTTTCACACATCTTCTTTACCTGCCCTAACTCCAATAGACTCTGGCAGACGATTGGAAAGAAAATTAGACTTCAGAAACATCTCGGTTGGCAGCAAGCCCTGCTGGGAGAAGCCATCGGTTGCTCCGCGACTCTCTGGAACGCCATTAGAGGGGAGGTCATATGGAAAATGTGGCGGGAAAGATGTGCTTCCAACTTCAGTGACTCCCCCAAAGAGTGGTCTATTGAGAAATCGTTGTTCCTCCTTGGCAAAAGGATTGTTAACTGTAAGAAATCCCCCCCCTTCAGGCATCATCAAGTCCCCCTTTTGATCAATAACAAGCTTAAACCCAAGTGGGCCCCTCATGAAGGTGAGGAGAGGGTGATTAACCTTCTTTGTAATGCCATCTAAGCTGTGTAAAAGCTTCCCCTGCTTTGTGGGATTTGGGGAGTCCCGTGGGCACTAGTCCCCTTCTCTTGTACTTTTCTTTATTTAATTTAAGTCCGGGAGAGTAGGCTAATGTACTTTTCTTTATTTAATTCAAGTCCGGGAGAGTAGGCTAATGCCGAACTTCCTTTACATTAAAAAAAAAAACATTAGCTTTCTTTCATTCACAAGACAAGAAATCCACATGGAAAAAATGAGAATCGATAGAATTAGACCTTCATTGACCATAGAAGAAGCAACGAAAGCCATCCAAAAGGCACAAGAAGAGACCATGTGGTGCGCTAAGCAACAATTGTGTGACACACATTTACTCAATTGATGACTAGAAAAGAAAAGGAGAACTAAATGAAGCGTATAACAAGGGCACATTCCATTTTCGTAAAACAATTATTTAGCCCTATATATGGAGGCATTAGAGGAGGGTACACCATGCCCTACCCTTTTAGCATTAGCTTGTAAGCCCTTTGGTTAATGAGGGACCAACCATAATGTAGGTGGTTGAAGAGAGACAAATTCATCCATCAACAAATAATTTATCAAGCATTGAAGTAGGACTTACAAGTCAATTCAACACCACCAAAGTGGAGTTGAGATCCCACTCATGTTTGGAAATTCCTTCTCTCCTTCATTCATTAATCTTACTAAATTGGATATCTACACACAACCTTCAACTTATCCAATAGACATATATATGGCATGACAATCACACACTCAACCATCGTACCACCTGAAGATGAATCTATCAAGGAAACCACTCAATAAACCTCGCCAATCGCAATGAATCAATTTCAACAACCACAACTACACTTAGACACACCAAGACAAGAAAGGAATCGGTGCCTTCAAAAACTCGAATTGAAGTCCAATATACAAATTTTCTTCATTTAAACCTATTTGTTGCAGTGCACATGAACATTAGAGAAGCCACACATATATTGGCAAGAATGAATGAAGCTTTACTAGATGCCACTAGTAGCAGAGAAGGAGACTTCAAAGCAAAATGAGGAATCGCAATGCGAAGTAGCAATAGCTTAAGTTTGTCACATAATTTATCAATGCATGACACGCAAATGATATGACAAGCATACATGGATAAAGATGATACCATAAGAAAATTATAGCAAGAATTGGGTCAATAGCAAACACAACAATCAATTACAAATCACCAAGCAAACCAATTCAAAAAGACCATTTAGAGCCTAATGAAGGACACCAATAAGCTTTGGTGCAGATCATGATAGCTTACTTATGCCATCAGCTATGAATGCACTGATACCTGCAGGTTTGTAACCCCTAGGGAAACCTTCCTATGAGCAATTATCTCAAGCAAATAACTAAACAAGAACCTAAAACCTAAGGCTATTGGCCCATAGAGAGTAAAAGTTATAGGCAAGATCCTAGAGGTCCTTAGACTATATCCTAAAAGGAGTTTTGAGAGGATTCATGTGGTGAAGAGTGCACCAAGGGGGATCAAGTGAATCTTGAACCATAACCAAAGACACAAACAAGAACAAATGCCAAATTTTCACATCACATGCACGGAAGGAACCCGGCTTGAGATCTCGACTCCAAAAGGGAAGTGGTGACCTTTGGGCTATATCAAGGATGCTAGAGGGGTTGAACACCAAAGTAAACCACCAACTTAGAGCCAAAATCCACTATCTTCACAAACCTACACATAGAGGGGGAGCTATGAGGGGGTCGCCTTGTGCGAAGAGCACCCAAGAGAGTAGGAGAGACCTTAGAGCATCACCATTTACTAACCCCAAATCTCAATACCACAAGTGATGGACCGAACCCACCATTGCTAGTTATCATCTTCTTCTAACGGAGGATGAATGAATCTATCCCATTCATACACGAAATAGTATGGACTTCACCTAAGCTATCTAGACATCAACCACCATTTGAAATTCATCTTCAGAACTGGAAGCTTGTGGATGGCCCCCTTGTGATTTCCTGGCCACTTCCGTAATCTTTGCTTCTGCGTAATCTGTAGATCAACAAAGTTTTGGTTGGCCCTAATAGCTTTCCTAAGTTGGGTTTGGAGTAGTTAATAGCTCTCTTCCCTCTTCACTAAGTCCACATATTTTTCCTCTGCAACCCCTACAACACAATTGCCTTTTGGATCTCCTCTATTATCTGCAATTCTTTTTTCTCCAAAATCTAATCCTGCTCTTGAACTATTTGCTTGGCGTCAGCCAATTGCTTCTCTAATTCATTGATATTGTTAAGTTTAGCTAAAGTCGCAATCAAATTATCTATCAATGATACAATCTGATCTTCAAGTGATGATTTCTCAGCTTTCAATAAATTCTTTTGGAGAATGGTTTACTCTACCAGAAGTTTTGATGCTTCTACAATCGAATTTTGCGATTCAGATTTTAAGGCATTCTTTTTCGCATCGACTTCCTCCAATGTAGTCTGCAATGTAAATATGGATCTTTCCATTTCACTTGTTCTGTGGAGACATCAACTCTTCCTTAGACTATCTTCTTGTTCGCAGACCTTTTGTGTCAAGAATGTATTGTTCGTCATTAAATCATTCTTCTGCTTCTCCACCTGTTGAGCATCGGACTTTGCATGATTAAAATAAGTTGGATGCATTTTCTGGCATAGAGGGTGGGTTTGAATTTTGTTAAGTACCATGGGTAGATATACTATACTTGGAATAGGACAATTGAGGCATGTGGCACCTACTGTCAAGGGCTCTCCATGGATCCTTGATTTGCGCATTGAACATTGGGAAAGTAATGGTTTGATTTTGATTACTTTGTTGTTCTTGGTCCCAAATCTTCAGCTTTCCTTTTTCTCTCGGCTTCCATCCTAGCCATGTCCTCTGCTAGTCTCCTATTCTCTAATTGAGTTGCCAACCTCCCAGCTTCTCCTCCAATCTTTTCCTTTCCTTTTTGCTTCTTGTTTTGCAGCTTGGCTAGAACCAATGTCTATTCCCATGTTTAGCTTCTTCGACTTTACAAAAAGCCTCATTGATTACTTCCTCTGATCGTCTATGTTTTCTTCTATCATTTTCTTCATTATATGTATCCAAATTGATCGGGGATTCTAATTGTTTCAAAGTAGCAACTACAAAAACTGACTCCTCTACTTCTATGACTTGTAATCTTGTTAGAAGGGGGCCTACAAGAAATAAGAGTGCAAAAATTACCCCTAGTTTGGTTTCTGGTGTCTAGGATTTCTTTGTCGATTGGAATAATTGTTTAACTTTCTACTTGAGGTGCCACAACATCACCTCACATCAATCCACTTGGCTAGGTAATAGATATTGTGCGACACTCCATAGTGCTTAGCTAGTACATTAATGGCTAATGTCATGAGTCGCAAGCCGAGCCTGAGTGAATCAATGATGGGTGACTGCACATATTAGAATTGGAAGAAGTAGGGTTGACCAAAAATCTTTGTCATGTCTAGTAGGAAAACTATAACGATTGGTGATGTCACCCTATCGTGATTGCGCATATTTGAATTGGCCAAAGTAGGGTTGACTAAAAATCTTTGTCATGTCTAATAGGAAAACTATGGCGATTGGTGATGTCACCCTGTCATGGCTCAATTGGAGCTACTATAAAATAGTATCCGAACTTAATAAATATACAAGATCTAGTTGCAAATCTAGTCGCAATTGGAACTCGATGACATTGTTACCTCCTTGTTCCATTTGCTCATGGATTTATTAGATAAATGAGATGCTCATTGGATGTGGTTGAATAGCTTGCCAATCAAGTATCTCATAAACCAATAGTCCATCACCTTTTAGCCAATCTATATGTTTCCTTGGCAACCTATTTAGTATGTGTGACTCATGCATATCCGAGAGGTACACCATGTTGGACAACTTACTACACATCATGGCTACTCCAACATAAACTCAACAACATAACAATAGAAGCCACATCAATAGCAGCGAACAACAACAACAATGCACAACACTAGCACTCTTGCTTACATGCATGCACTATCACTCTCACTTGCACAATAACCCAACGCCATGTTCAAAACTGGCGTAAGTATCTCTAGACAAATAATGCATGTGCTATAAAAAAGGCATGCAACTTTGCATGTCGTACCTTGAATTGCATGAAACTCTCGTCATCATTACCTCTATGATCGAGCAAGATTGAGTGTTGCTACCCCTTTTCTATCATAAGTTCGCATGTAGAATCACCACCCTTCATGTCAATATTCAATGCAAGATGTTGTGCTCACTTTTAGTAAAAAAGATCTAATTCTCGAAGACTTTTGAAAATATCCTTTAATTCGTTTGTTTGTTTGTTTTTGTTTTTCAAGAATATATACACAACTACCTATAGATATAGTGTTTTTTTCAATACTCTCCCTCTGATCGCTAGCTTTGATACAGTTGCAGCTTGGACCCATTAACAAGAGTCCATAAAACTTCCATGCTCAAGGTAGTGAGTTTGAATGTCACTATGCCCACTTTAGAATGAATCCGGAAATTATCTGTCCACCTAACTTAAGCTTACAAGCCTACCATTTCATTCTGGGATTAAAGAATAGGATAAGATCACCAACCCAAAACACTAGAGTTTTAAGATCTTGATCTTGCCATTGTCACTACCAAAGCTAACCTTCTTGCATCAAAAGAAAACTCTAGTACCAATCCTCCTCCAACTGGTGTGATCCCCTATCTAATATGCCAGAGTTCTCCGATAACATCCACTCATAAAATACTACTTGCAAACTGGGAATGAAAAATTCCACAGGCACAATAACCTCTAATAGATACGTTGGTTTGGAAGGTGGGAACCTAGTTACAACCTTGTAAGATGTTTGTATGCCGATAAGATCATAGATAGGTACTCTTCCCACTTAGCTTGTTGTTCAAGCAACATCTTTTGAAACATCATGACTAAACACTTAATGGTACTCTCCACTAAGCCATTTGGATGAGGATAATAGGGAGAACTAAACTTATACTCAATTTGATAATAGTCTATAGCGTGTTTAATGATCTTGTTTAGGAAATGAGTACCCCAATTGGAGACTGATTCCAAGTTTAAAGCATAAAAATAATTCCATTAGAAGGACCGTAGTGACACTCCCAACCATAACATGCTTTAATGTCCAAGTTGTCACCCATCTAGTGGAATGTTTGGTACAAGTCAAAATAAATGTTTTACTAGACTGTTCAACTCACACCCTAATTGGAATGATGAAATCCGGTCTCTGCTTTTAGAAAGGTTCTAAAGGCATTACAAGATGGATAGGAAATGCATGGACATCCAAAGGTTTACTTTTCTATTGACAAGGATCACATTTGCAAACAAATTATCATAAATATTTTTGTAAGGTAGACCACCACACACTACTTTGTAAAATTTTCTTAGCTGTGAAATCTACTTTTCAATGTCAACCAACAAGTCCAACATGAGCTTCCCGAAGCATTGCAACGACTTCATGTGGTGGAACACATTTAAGCCAGACTTTGGTAAGGTCTTTAGGATACAGTTTATCCACAATAATTGAGAACCAACAACTCAAAAGAGCAAGCTTCTTGTGGGCCATCGATCAAAAATGGGTTGGAGGAATACATATGGCAAGAGAAGAAACCATTTCATCATACCATGTTGGCTTACCAAAGTCGAGTTCTATTTCTTCTACAATATGGAACAACTCTGCATCTAGGAAGGAATCATCAACACCATCAGGTGGTTCATCGAAATCAAGGTGTGATAAGAAATCAGCCACCATATTTGAAGAACTTAGTATATGCACTAGAACATAATTAAATTCTTGTAGAAGCAAGATCACCATGCAAGTGTGCCAACTAAGTTCAGTTTCTTGAAAAAATATAGCAATGCGGAGTGATCAACATGAAAAGTAAATTGGCACCCTAAGAGATAGTGGAAATTTTTTTATAGAATAAATCAGGCCTAAACATTCTCTTTCCATAATTGATAATTATTTTCAACATTAGTAAGTTTGTGGCTTGCATAGTAGACTGGGCGGTACATTCTACATCAAAACATTGCCAATATACACATCAGACACATCAATGAACACATGGAATAGAAGAACCCATTATGGAGCTTGCAAAATCGGTTCTTTAGTCAATGATACCTTTAAATTCCTAAAAGCTAAGTTACACTCACCATTCCACTCAAAATGATGAGTTTCGGCATGAGACAACCGGTTAAGAGGAATAGCTATATGAGCTAAAAATTGTAAGTGGCAACCATACCACCGTATTTGTCCGATAAATCATAAGACTTCCTTTGTTGTCTAGGGATCCAATATTTAATTGAATGAAATAGGGTTGGGCATCCAACGTAATCCTAAAAGATATATGTACATTGAAAAAGACTCTACAAAAACTTAGTTTTCCCTCTCGAGGGCCTTTACGTATTATACTAACCAAATACTCACAATATTATTGAATGATGATTACATATAAATAAAGAATAAGATACAAGGTATGTAAAATATCAAAAGGTGTAAGAATTTGAACTACATAGAATTTCAATAAACTATCTTCTATATCTAGAAACAACTCATCAATCTCTACAATCTATGTTTATGTTGTCCACTCTACTAGGCTATCCAATGCCTCTATATTTCAAGATGGAGAGTTACAAGATAATTTTCTTCATTAATCATATCCACTATAGCTTCTTGTACATCTTCTAGGTCTTCTTTTCTACCTTTGATTGAAACATCATCCAACAAAAATGTTGTGTCTATATATGTTTTTATGGGCAATGAATCATGTCTCTCCTTATATGCGCTTCTTGTTCCTCTTGTATCTCTTTGATTTCATGTTGGTATATAGTTATAGTCTCATATGATTCTTCTAACTATGCTCCCATCTCGCCAATTTTCGTTCATGTATCTATGGAATAAAAAAAGGTCAATATGTAGCTCATCTCATTTCTACTTCTATACTACTATTATTGCCTTGCTTTGTTGAGTGATGATTGTAATACACATACCTATTGGTGAGCCCTATCTTTCTCTTCCTTATTAGCTTTAATTATACTTTGAGTAGTCTATTCCTATTTTTAAGACTTTTTTCCACTCACACTATCTTTTTCTTTAAATCCTCTTAAGAATGGTAGGTGTCATATTGCTTAGTAAATTCACAATTAAGTGATAATTTTAATGTTGGTAATGTTTTGATTTCTTAATATTTTTTGTTTGGATTTGATGCTAAAAACGATTTCCCTTATCTCAACCATTTTCTTACCATTGAGAGGTCCTTTAACTATTTATTGAAGTCATTATTCCCTTTCTCCAATTTTTTAATCTTTTCTTGACTTGTTTCTGCAATATTTCATTGATAAAAGTGAGTTTATGGAGTTTCTTTAATCTTGACACTTTATTTTTCACTTTAGTTAGCTTTTAAAGCCTTATTTCTTCCTCTTTGTCCCAATATAGAATTTTATGGATCCATCTGCTTGGCCTTAGGCAATAATCTTTGCAATAGAACTATTGGAATGTCTAGTTTAGGTGGATGTGGATGGTTCTCTTGAGGATACACGGAGAATTGGAATATTGAGACTTCTTAATGATGATAGTATACTTCTTGCTAAATGTATTATTAAAACAAATAGGCCTTAAATTGGCTAGTTAATATATAAAAAGGCATGTAAATATATCTTCCTATGGTTTGATGGGTAGAAATGGATGCTTCCATAGTTTGTGGACTACTTACAAATGTATGTTCTTCCTAGGTAGAGCTTATGATTGGAATATGTACACTAGAAGACAAAATTGGAATACCTATATATTTATTTGGGGATATGGGGGTAAAGATTGATGTTGGCAACATGTGTCTATCGATACTTCCTTCATGCATATCTTCTTTCAAATCAACTTGGTCAACACCATCTAAAGGCATTTTCATACATTTTTCTATATCTTCTTTTGATGAGGTTGGAACTTCCTCTCTCAATCCCTTGGTAGATGTGGCTTGCTTAGTAACATCATACTAATATTGATAGGGTTGATAACAGGCCTTGGATTGGCATACACACATTTTGTGGCCACTCCAACCACCTTATTAAACTCTCTCAACAATTGGTCAAGATTCCCCTGGTATTTGAGACTCAAATATTCTTTTAAATGTTCATACTCCAAATCTTGTGGTTATTGTATATTAGTTCCATTTAAGCTAGTGTGGCATGCATTCTTACTATTGTTTTGAGGCATGCTTGATTAGACGTGTTGGATTGTGGTTTTTACTACAATATCTACTTCTATTTTCTATTTCTTGGTAATAATACAATTTGAGACTATAAGCACCCCTAAATTCTCCATTAAGGTTCTTCATCTTCACTTTACTAGTGGATCCTCTTTTTTTCCATCTCATTGAGTTCATATGAGCTTAAAAATGCATTGCATGGATCACAATCTACATGGACTATGCCTTCTTTCACAAAATCTATATTTGTAGTGCAACCAAAACCCATTGAGATCTATCACTTGGAGTCGGATGATGCGTGCTCTTTTTTTCCCAAACTTTATTAGCCAACGGACACGATAACCATTATGCTTTCAAACAATAAAGTTGGTGACCCCTTGCTCCATTTGAACTTATTGGAGTATTTGAAGTGAATGCCATTTTAAATGTCATAAATGAATGAAATTATCCTTTTTAGTATATTTCATTTAAATCCATTATTTCATCAAAATAATTTACAAAATAAAGTTAATATTCAATAACTTAAATAGAAATAAACAATGTATACATCAACGTGAAAGTAATTAGTTTTTGTGCCTTGGCGAATGCTCTAAAGTGCCATTGCATGGCCATCTAATGGGCCATATACATGGATACTTTAATGTGCACATAAAAAATTCATAGTGCACATGGTTCTAGCACATAGAGGTTTCTTACAAAGTTTGTTCTTTGTTGACAAGCTTGCAAAATGGGCGGGGAAAAGTAACCAAGACAAATTTTGATGGTATTATTGAAGGCTCATATATGATGTATTATTTGATTTGCACCTCCAAATTCATTTGACTCCAGAATCTTTACTTGTGCAATTGTTTAACTATTGTGCAATACTTATTTTTGTGCAAATCATGATTTCCCATTAGCACGTTTAAAATTTAGAAAGGCGATTCTTGTTATTGGTTGTTGTTCTTTTTTCCTTTTCCTCTTTTTAGGAGGAAGTGAAGGGTTGGGCATAATGCCCTTGAGATTCTCCATTACCCACAAAGGAGGGATAGGATGGCCTGAAGGTGCAACATCTGAAATGGTCAAGATTTGGTGGGAAATCTATGTTTTGGAGAAAGCTATAGAGAAGGTTATTGAGCTTTTTGTCACCCTCATGGGCGGCTCATTTATTTTTTAATCTTGTTATTTTCCAAGATGAAAATCATATGCTTTCTGAAGAGAGGGGACTTTTTACAATCACATATTCGTCTGCCTAGCAGGGCAAGGGATTTCTCAACCAAACATTCTTTGGGAATGTCATGGAGGTTGACTACATATCTTTCTTTCCAAATCTTCCAAAGTGCTTCCCCACCTATGGTGTTCCACAAGGAAGAAGAAAAGCTAATTGCTTAGTGTCACTGATCCATCTTAAGCCTTCAATCTGTGGGTGATCATGTATGAGTCTTTGAGTTCTCTCAAGAATTCATTATGTGTCTTAATAGGCACCTATCTTCATATTCAACTCTCCTAGCCGAGTTTATGTCCTCAAATCTATTCTGGTGTCTTTTCTCTTGATTCCGGAGATGTTTCCACGTACAAAACCCTTTCTTCCATAAGTTCTTTGCCCTCTAGAGGTTATAAGAGTCAATTTCTTTGAATCCCCCAATAGGTAACCAAATAGAATCATTTTGTCTAGTCTCAGATGCCCACTTCAAATCCTCATTGACCTTGATGTAGGGCTTCATCCTCTTCCAACTCTTCCACAAGGGGCATACTAATTCTAACCCTCTAGGATTCACTAGAAAAGGAGAAAACATCAAAGTGATAAAATCATGTCCCTTCCACCTAGGAAGTCCCACAAGCATAAGATAATTTTTTTTTTTGAGAACCAATTTACCCCAGGAAGCTTTCGAGTTGTACCTTTCTTTTAGCATCCATTTGGAAACCATCTTATCTTCCATCCCCCCAATGTCTAAAGTGCCCAAACCACTAGATTTTTTTGGTTAGTGATCGGCTGTCAATTTTCAATCTTGTTTTTTCTATCTATTTTTTGAATCAACTTAATCACACCTTCATTGAGAAATCTAGGCAAAGCATTGAAGTGCTAGACTTTTTGCCATACCAGGTGTAGTGGATTCACCAAAACACTCTTAAATGTCTTGAATAACTCATTGGTGAGACCGTCTAGACCAAGACTTTTACCATTGGGTAGAGAACCAATAGCTTCAACAATTTTTGTGTCATTGATGGGGGACTCTAGAAGATGCGACACATTTTGTGGAATTCTTTTGGTTCTAATTTTATAGATGGCGAACATGCAATGGCATCTTTGATAAGAGAATGGAGTGAACACTCCCATGAGTTAAGTGGTTGGCAATTAGTTCTTCTTCAAGAGTACATACTTTTTTTTAGTCAGTTTAAAATAGATTTACACATTCTTTATTTGAACTTCCTCTTCATTCTAAGTTTGCTTCTAATTTTTAGGAACCCAATCTGAGGGTGAGAACTTGATAGCCTTGTCTGTCAAACATGCCATTATTCCTCACATTCTCTCTTGCAAAATAGCCAAGGATCCTTGGGATACACTTACCACTTTATACTAGGCAAGGAATGAGGTTAGTGTTGCTTACATCCAAAAACAGTTGGAGAGTGAGCACATGAATGAAGGAGATTCCATGGATAGTTTTTTGACAAAGATCAAAGATTTGAAGGAGCAATTGATTTCTGCTGATGAATTCTTGCTTGATAGCTCACTTGTGCAGACTGTTCTGAATGGTCTTCTAGATTCATATCAGAGTTTTGCTTCTATTCTTTGATTGATGATGAAAGGCAATCCAAAGGCCTTAACATTTGAGGAGTTCATCTCTATTATATTGCAAGAAGAATATCAATTTAGGCAAAACATGTCCATTATGCATGTTGCAAACCAAGCTTTCTTGGCTAGTCAAAAGGGCAAAGGTAAATGGAGCTCATCTACTAGTAAGTAGAAATTTGCTAATTTTTCACAATCAAAGAAGGATGATAGAGATGAGAAGAAAACAAAAAAGCAAAAATTGATTTGCAAAATATTGTAAAGGAAATGATCATGTCATAAAGAGTTGTCCAAAACTGGCTGCAAAAGAGGCAAAGAAGAAAGAGACTTGAATGGTTGTTGCAAAGGCCTCTACACCCAAAACAGAGTATGCTAATCTTGTGTAGAATGAAGAATGGGCATTTACCACTGTTTAGAGTTATGGCCCATCTTCTCATGAACAGTGTATGTCTATAGTAGACTCAGAAGTTTGGTTTTTACAAAACTTCCACCATATTGAACTCCTCGCATAGGATGACCTCAAAGGGCAGGGAGTCCAAGGCATGCCATGTAGTCAGTCTTTTGTGTCTTGATTTGGCACATACATCGACACAATGGTGAACTAGAGAGGGCCTTTAAAAGAAGCAAAAACGCACGGATGGTTTCAATCCATCATGGTCTCCACCAAGGAAACATGCCGAATTGGCATGAAGCCTAAAGCCACACCATTGCTCCTTCACAGGTGTTTTGTGGTGGACCACAAATGAGAAATATAAATAATCTTATCTTTTGAAGTTCCACACCATCAATTTTGGTCTCTTGAAGATAGATAAAGTCTGGGTTGACATTTTTCTCTCAAAGCCATTGCCCAGTTCTTGCCTCCCTTGAGCGGTCCAACAACCCTCGAGCATTAAATGAAACAACTATCATTTACAAAGGCTAAGGTCTTTGTTGGTCAAGGACTTATCTCTCTTTTCTTTGTTTTTCATCTCATCTTCTTGAAGAAGATGGTTCCTAGCACACGAGTCATCCTTTGATAGGGATCTTTTAAAGGAAACTTACAGTGTTTTCCTTTTTGAGAAACCATCATCACAAATGATTCCAAAACCTAATCGAGCATCATCATCTAATAATCAAACTTACATTGTTAGGGTTATTTCCTTTGTTGTGTCCTTCTTGATTATCTTGTTTGCTTGTGGAATGGTTCATTGTTGTTTCCTCATCAGTCAATTGTTGATTTGTTTCCCCTACATAGTCTAACATATTGACCTCCTTTTCGAGAATATGGAAGATATTTATCTCAAGGACTAAGCGAGAGGGACTCGATTCTAAACGAACTTTGGGGATTTGTTTCCTTCTACTCCTTACTTCCCATAGTGAATTTATTACCCATAACCTACACATATTCCAAATCCTATTTTGTCCTCAATGATTTCTATCTAATTGGCAGCCTTTGATCTTGTGGCCTTGTGCCTCGTAGTGAAAGCTTGCATTAGGAAAGCTTTTGTATACTATTTCTTGTTCACGAGGCTTTTTTCTCCAATGTCTGTTTATTTATGAGGATCAAGGTTAAGATCCACCTCAACATAGATATGTTGGTGCCATCTCATTTTAGAGTATGCGGTACCTTCATATATGAAACCACTGGCATTTTTCCTAAGTATATGAAGAGTAAAAGTTAGGCGCTAATTGAACAAATCCAAGAGGCACAAAGTCATGCCAAAGGTAATCTATCTAGCATGAACTAAACCAATAGTAAACTAACTCTGGTTTTTCCCATAAATGATTAACACACAGAATGCATTGGGTATGATAGAGCACTAGCAGTGGATACAATAGAGCACTGGCATGATAGAGCATTGGTGTCGATCACGATATTGCACTAGTACGAAAGAGCATTGGTATGATAGAGAACCACCCAAAAGAAGTGTCTATTGTGTTGGCTATGATAGACTGTTGGCATAATAGATGTTGATATATTTAGGTAGTGATGTGTGTGAACACACTAGGACCGCCGGGGCACTTTTTTCCCTCTTTAGGAGTTTTTTTCCCCCCGACTTGTATATACGCCTATTGCCCTAATGGGCTACTTATCTTTGTATATTCTCTAGTAATACATTCAGTATTGTGTGTTTGTGCTCCAAGCTTCTTCTTCTTCCTTGTGCTGTTCGTGTGCTTCCGTAGACGTCTAACCCCAACAATTGGTATCAGAGCAGGTCGTCGCTTCATCTAGGGCGCTGTCGACACTCCTCCGTTTGCAGTCTCAGATTCGCACAAAATTTGGTGAGCATACTCAGGGTGTTTCAGAGATCAAAACTACTTCGCTCTGTAGTGCCGAAATCACGATCTGATCTCGTTTCGACCTCCGAACGCACTATTGCAGTGCTTGTGCAGGCTATTTTGTCTTTTTGTGCCAAAAATATATACCAGTTTCTGTTCGCCAGTATAATCGTCTCAAAGTCTGCTACAAGTCTAGCGGAATTCGTCTGGGCAGTTCTGTTCAACTTTTTGAGATACAGTCAATTTTCCGCATCAAGGTATTTTAGTCACTGGCCATGGCTCAAAGCAGTGATGTATTCCGTATGTTGGCTGTTGAGGATAAGTTGGATGGTACCAACTACCCGTTATGGGCTTATATGATGCCACATGTATTGGTTGTAAAAGGATTGTGGAACATTGTGCAGGGTGTTGAAAGACGTCCTATTACACCTGTAACAACAGGTACTACAAATACAGGTGCTGGAGCTGATGAAGATGGTGTCGAAGATAATATTGTGCAGATTCTTGTTCGTGCTGCTGTTTCTGTTGCACCTACTGCAGAGTAGATTTGTTGGGATGGTAGAGATGCCCAGGCACATGCATTGATAGCTTTGTCTGTCAAACGTGCCATTATTCCTCATATTCGCTCTTGCAGAACAGCTAAGGATGCTTGGGATACACTTACCACATTTTACCAAGCTAGGAATGAGGCTCGTGTTGCTTACCTCCGAAAACAGTTGGAGAGTGAGCACATGAATGAAGGTGATTCTATGGACAGTTTCCTAACAAAGATCAAAGACTTGAAGGAACAGTTGATTTTTGCTGATGAGGTTATACCAGATAGCTCACTTGTGCAAACCGTTCTGAATGGTCTTCCTGATTCATATCAGAGTTTTGCTTCTACTCTTCGGTTGATGATGAAAGGCAATCCAAATGCCTTGTCATTTGAGGAGTTAGTCTCTGTTCTGTTGCAGGAAGGTCAGTCCAGACAGAACAGGTCCATTATGCATGTTGCAGATCAAGCTTTCCTGGCTAGTCAGAAGGGCAAAGGAAAATGGAGCTCTTCTACTAGTAAGCAGAAATCTGCAAGTGTTGCACATTCGAAGAACCAAGACAAAGATGAGAAAAAAATCAGAAAAGCAAAAATTGTTTTGTAAGTACTGTAAAGGGAATGATCATATCATAAAGAACTGTCCGAAACTCGCTGCTAAAGAGGCAAAGAAGAAAGAGGCTAGAATGGTTGTTGCAGAAGCCTCTACACCAAAAATAGAGTCTGCAAATCTTGTGAAGGAAGAAGAATGGGTGTTTACTACTGTCTGTAGTTTTGAACCATCTTCTCATGATCAGTGCATGTCTGTAGTAGACTCAGATGTTTGGTATTTTGATGGGGCAACCAAACATATTACCTCGCAGCACAGTTTCTTCTCTTCACTCGAGCTTGCCCCTACAGGGAATACTATTACATGCGCCAACAACTCCTCTTATCCAGTTATGGGAGTTGGTAAGATCATTTTGACTACTGCTGATGGTAGTTCTTTCACTTTGTCAGATGCTTTATTTGTGCCAGGGATCAAGAAGAACCTGTTATCAGTTTCTGCATTAGCCAAGATTGGCTTGGTTGTGAAATTTGTTGACATGTGTACAATTCATGATCTATCAAATGGCAATGTGATTATTGCTTCTGGCATTTTATTGTTGGTGCATTTTGCCCAAGCCTACATGCTTGATATGCTTGATATTATCCTCATTTGTAAGTCACATGAGTAGTCATGTGAACACCTCTTGTAAAAGAGTACATTTTATCTCTTGTAAATGGAAAAAGAAAAAAGTAAAAGGATGGCTTACCTCATCCATGATGTAAAAGCAAATTCGTGGCTCCAACTACCAAAATCACGAATTTTTGAGCTGAGGGAATCTCTCCTAACTTTGGGGATCACTTTTAGGTGGAGTCATTCGAATTCGAATTCAAAACTCCCTCCAAGAATAGCTATAAAAGGAGCAAGAAGGAAGAGGCGATTAGCAAGCCTTGTACGTGACCACTTCATGTCATTTTGTAGAGATTGAAGAGCTTACTCCATAGCTCTATCATTCTACTCCCATTGTGCAAAGATTCATTGCCAATGTGGTTGTAATCATATGTGAATCTATACATTTATTATCATCTACCTCTCTGTTTTGTTCTCTGCTATACTCACTCAGAGCAGTAACTTCAGAAGGTCATATCTCGAGTTTTACTGAACCTTTTTCAGTGTTTTAAAGTGCGTTGGATAGCTCTCACTGTCTAGTTTGTACCTATAAATTTTCAAGGTCATTGGATTTATAATTTTGGAGATATCTGCATTTTACTGCTTACTGGTCTATCTCTGCAGAGCCCCGAGAATTGTGGGAATGTTCCAGAACTTGATGAAACTTGTTCTCAGTGCTCAGTCCATCATTTGAAGTGTTTTAACTTGGAATAGGAAGCTTGCTAAGTCTATTTGCTATGCCCAAAAGGAATTTTTCTAATTCCTTCCAGGTTGAGAGCACTGTTCATTTTTTCCAGCAGGTGTATGTCCAAAAATAGCAAGTTTTGGGAGCTAGTCATTTCGCAACTAGCCTGTCTTGACTTAAACTTTTGGGATACATGTTCCAAAGTACTTGGCTGATATTTTGGTGGATTTAGGAAGCTCAAAGGGTCTACTAATCAACTCTGAAGTCTCAGTTGGCTGTTGTGAAGCTGGTTGTAGCGGCACCTACTCATCTTTGGATTGCATCCACCATCTCTCTTCACAGTGGTATCAGAGCATAGTCAAGCAACATGGGAGATGGATTTCCATCAACAATTGACAAATTGGATCGAAACAACTATCCGGCATGGTCTCTAAGGATGGAGGCTTACCTTCAAGGGAGGAATCTATATGGATTCATATCCGGAGATGAAGCAATGCCAACCATGAGGAACAAAGGGCAACCATCACATGAAGAAGTGGAAGGACTTTCGAATTGGTGTTCGAAGGATGCACTTGCAAGGTCCTATATTCTAAACTCAATCTCTGATTTTCTTTTACCTCATGTCAAGGGATGCAAGACATCAAGAGAAACCTGGAATGCACTTGCTTCTTTCTTCTCTTCCAACACTCGAGCAAGGAAGAACCAATTGTGGATGGAGTTCACAACAATGAAGAAAAGCCCGAAGCAAAATGTGACTGATTATGTCACAAAGATGAAGGAGATTTCCGACCAACTTGGAAGCATTGGAGAGGTAATTGAAGAGGAGCAAATCATAAGACAAATCATGAATGGAATCAAAGCAGACGACAAGTGGGAGTCATTCACAACAGCCATGGATTTATACATGGATATGCATGTACCCGACCTCAACACACTCATGGGCCAACTCTTCACTCATGAAGCAAAGATTAGCAAAGGTGGTGAGTCCTCAAGAGGTAATCAAACTTCTGCCTTATATTCTGATAAAGCTAAGGTCAAGGACAAGTCAAAGAATAGGAAGAATGAAGATGAAGGAAGCTCTTTCCAAGCAAACTTTGCAGGTAGAGGAAGAGCTAGAGGAAGAGGCAGAGGTGGAAAGCAAGGCAGGGGGAGATTCCAATCATCTCAACCTTGCAACATATGTGGCTTATCTAACCATACTACTGAAGAATGTTTCAGGAACCCGAGGAACTCAAGAGGAAGAGGATTCAATAGAGGTGGCTATGGATCAAATAGAGGCAGGTACAATGGAGGCTACAACAACAACTACTACAACAACAATTACAACAACAACAACAACTATCAAAGTGGCCATAGAGGAAGAAGAGATTACAATAACTATGCAGAGGACCAAAGTCAAGAAGATTCATTATTGATTATGAATCTATCAACGAAGAAGGGTAAGGATGATGATCACATATTTTACATTGATTCGGGATGCTCGAACCATGTAGCAGGAAATGTGGCTTTACTTTCTGATTTGGAAGATCCTCATAACAAGCATGAAGTGCAGACAGGAGATGACACAAAGCACTCAGTGGAGAAGATAGGTAATGTGAAGACATCAGATGGGAATATGAACCTCTTAAGCAAAGTCTTGTATGTCCCTACAATTACCAAAAATTTAATAAGTGTTGGACAGATTGTTGAAAAAGGATTGCAGGTTAGATTCAATCGATTTGGAGCATATGTTGAAGACCCAAGGCAAGGCTTTCGAAGGATTGCCAAAGGAGAAAAGACAGGAAGGCTTTTCACTTTTGAAGTGGAAGATACAAAGAACATAGCTTTGTTTAGCTATGGATCTCAAACTCTAACAGAGTTGGAGATATGGCACAAAAGGCTTGCTCACATTGGTGAGAGGACACTCAAACAGATTTGCAGGGACCAAAGTGTACTTGGTTTGCCTAATATCACAAGGCAACACATGATTTATAAGTGTGAAGCTTGTCAACTCGGCAAGGCTCATAGACAACCTTTCAATAAGAAAGGATATATGTATCAAAATCCTTTGGATCTAGTGCACACGGATGTGTGGGGTCCAAGTAAGGAGCCATCTATATCAGGCTCAAGATATTATGTGTCTTTCATAGATGATTGTAGCAGGTGGACCATTCTGTTTTTCATGAAGCACAAGGATGAAGTGTTTAATTGCTTTAAGAAGTATATTGCTCTTGTTGAAAACCAAACAAGTAGGACTTTAAAAAGACTCAGATCAGATGGTGGAGGAGAATACTTCTCTTCTGAATTTGATGCCTTCTTGCATGAAAGAGGCATTAAAAGGGAAGTCACTACAAGGTATACACCCGAACTCAATGGTGTAGCAGAGAGGAGGAACAGAGCTATTGTCGAAGCTGCAAGGTCCATGCTCAATGAAAAGGGATTGTCGAACTACCTATGGGCAGAGGCTGTGTCGACAGCCACATATCTCATAAATAGACTTCCATCTAAGTCACTAGATGGAACCACTCCATATGAAGTGTGGAATGGAAGAAGACCTAGTCTAGAGCATTGTAAAATCTTTGGATGCTTAGCCTATGCTCACATTCCTTCTCAAGTAAGAGGGAAATTGGATCCCAAGGCAGAGAAGTGTGTATTCATTGGTTATGATCAAACCCAAAAAGGATATAGATTGTACAATCCAACCAATAAAGGATTTTCTGTGAGTAGAGATGTAATTTTTGATGAAAACAAATCATGGTTTGATGATGACAGGAAAGTGAAGCTGCCATATGACTTGGATGAAGATTTTCCATCACTTCAACCAAAGGAGCCAAAGCAGATTGAAGAAAGTGATTCGGAGATTGACCTAGAAGACTTGGAAAGACTAAAGCTATGGAAGAACAAAGGTAAAGCAAAGATGCAGGATGCTACATATGGACCCGAGAGCTCACATCAACCACTTAGAAGGTCTTCGAGGGAGAAGAAGAAACCAGAGAGGTTTGGTTATGATACTTCTTTGGTCACCAAGCACTCAATCTACATTGCAAAGGATTCAACCAATGAAGAACCTACCACATTCGAAGAAGCACAAAGCAAGAAAGCTTGGAGAGATGCAATGGATGAAGAAATGGAAGCCTTGAAGGAGAATGACACTTGGGAGCTTGTACCTAACAAGCCATCTATGAAGATAATCGGATCTCGATGGATATACAAAATCAAGAGGAATCCAGATGGAAGTATAAATAGACACAAAGCAAGGTTAGTTGCTAAAGGGTTTGCTCAAACCCATGGTATTGATTATGAGGAGACTTTCTCTCCTGTTGCAAAAATGCCTACAATTAGGGTTCTCATAAGTCTTGCTGCATCTAGAAATTGGAATCTTTATCAACTTGATGTAAAGAATGCCTTCTTGAATGGATGGATTTCTGAGGAAGTGTATATGGCACAACCTCCTGGATATGAGGATGCACATCATCCTAACTATGTATGCAAACTAAAGAAAGCTTTGTATGGATTGAAGCAAGCTCCAAGAGCTTGGAATTTCAGATTGGTTACTTATTTGCAGGACCAAGGATTCAAAGCTAGCAAGGCGGATACCTCTTTGTTCATAAAGAGGAATGGATCTGAAGTGATCTATTTATGTGTGTATGTTGATGATATTATTATCACAGGCAATGATCTTGAAGGAATCAAACAGGTAAAGAGTCAAATGAAGGAGGAGTTCAAAATAAGTGACCTCGGACCACTCACTTATTTTCTTGGATTGGAGTTGATCTACACAGATTCAGGTATATACATCACACAAAGGAAGTATGTCCATGACATGCTCGTCAAGTTCAAGATGGAAAATACAAAGTGTGCAGGTACACCTATGGAGCAAAATCATAAGCTTAGTGCTTATGAAGGAGAGCCAATTGAAGACATCACAAGCTATCAAAGCTTGGTTGGAAGTTTGAACTATGCAACACTCACAAGGGTGGATATATGCTATAGTGTTAGCATATTGAGTCAGTTTATGCATAAGCCGAGAAGACCACATATGGAAGCGGCCAAGCGAGTCCTCAAGTACCTAAAGGGGACCATGAATGAAGGTTTGTTTTATTCATTTACTTCAGATATTGAGCTAAAGGTCTACTCAGATGCAGATTGGGCCGGATCTAAAGATGATAGAAGAAGCACATCAGGGTATATATCATTTGCAGGTTCAAAAATCATTTCTTGGTCATCGAAGAAGCAACCAACCGTGGCATTATCTTCTACTGAAGCTGAATATAGAGGTTTGGCTAATGCAACTCAAGAAATCATGTGGTTAAAATCTTTGTACACAGATCTTGGACTTCATTCTTCAACACCTCACATTTTTGGTGACAACACAAGCTCACTACATCTAGCAGCTAATCCGGTATACCATGCTAGAACCAAGCATATTGAAGTCCACTACCATTATGTAAGGGAGAAGCTAATGAGCAAGGATATTCAACTATCCTACGTCTCTACAGATATGCAATGTGCAGACATGTTGACGAAAGCTCTTGATGGTACGAAATTAAGTAGATTCAAGTTGATGATTGGTTTGCAGGAAATCAAGGACAATTGAATACTTATTTGGAGGCCAAGCATGTTAGGCTTGAGGGGGAGCTGTTGGTGCATTTTGCCCAAGCCTACATGCTTGATATGCTTGATATTATCCTCATTTGTAAGTCACATGAGTAGTCATGTGAACACCTCTTGTAAAAGAGTACATTTTATCTCTTGTAAATGGAAAAAGAAAAAAGTAAAAGGATGGCTTACCTCATCCATGATGTAAAAGCAAATTCGTGGCTCCAACTACCAAAATCACGAATTTTTGAGCTGAGGGAATCTCTCCTAACTTTGGGGATCACTTTTAGGTGGAGTCATTCGAATTCGAATTCAAAACTCCCTCCAAGAATAGCTATAAAAGGAGCAAGAAGGAAGAGGCGATTAGCAAGCCTTGTACGTGACCACTTCATGTCATTTTGTAGAGATTGAAGAGCTTACTCCATAGCTCTATCATTCTACTCCCATTGTGCAAAGATTCATTGCCAATGTGGTTGTAATCATATGTGAATCTATACATTTATTATCATCTACCTCTCTGTTTTGTTCTCTGCTATACTCACTCAGAGCAGTAACTTCAGAAGGTCATATCTCGAGTTTTACTGAACCTTTTTCAGTGTTTTAAAGTGCGTTGGATAGCTCTCACTGTCTAGTTTGTACCTATAAATTTTCAAGGTCATTGGATTTATAATTTTGGAGATATCTGCATTTTACTGCTTACTGGTCTATCTCTGCAGAGCCCCGAGAATTGTGGGAATGTTCCAGAACTTGATGAAACTTGTTCTCAGTGCTCAGTCCATCATTTGAAGTGTTTTAACTTGGAATAGGAAGCTTGCTAAGTCTATTTGCTATGCCCAAAAGGAATTTTTCTAATTCCTTCCAGGTTGAGAGCACTGTTCATTTTTTCTAGCAGGTGTATGTCCAAAAATAGCAAGTTTTGGGAGCTAGTCATTTCGCAACTAGCCTGTCTTGACTTAAACTTTTGGGATACATGTTCCAAAGTACTTGGCTGATATTTTGGTGGATTTAGGAAGCTCAAAGGGTCTACTAATCAACTCTGAAGTCTCAGTTGGCTGTTGTGAAGCTGGTTGTAGCGGCACCTACTCATCTTTGGATTGCATCCACCATCTCTCTTCACAGTGGTATCAGAGCATAGTCAAGCAACATGGGAGATGGATTTCCATCAACAATTGACAAATTGGATCGAAACAACTATCCGGCATGGTCTCTAAGGATGGAGGCTTACCTTCAAGGGAGGAATCTATATGGATTCATATCCGGAGATGAAGCAATGCCAACCATGAGGAACAAAGGGCAACCATCACATGAAGAAGTGGAAGGACTTTCGAATTGGTGTTCGAAGGATGCACTTGCAAGGTCCTATATTCTAAACTCAATCTCTGATTTTCTTTTACCTCATGTCAAGGGATGCAAGACATCAAGAGAAACCTGGAATGCACTTGCTTCTTTCTTCTCTTCCAACACTCGAGCAAGGAAGAACCAATTGTGGATGGAGTTCACAACAATGAAGAAAAGCCCGAAGCAAAATGTGACTGATTATGTCACAAAGATGAAGGAGATTTCCGACCAACTTGGAAGCATTGGAGAGGTAATTGAAGAGGAGCAAATCATAAGACAAATCATGAATGGAATCAAAGCAGACGACAAGTGGGAGTCATTCACAACAGCCATGGATTTATACATGGATATGCATGTACCCGACCTCAACACACTCATGGGCCAACTCTTCACTCATGAAGCAAAGATTAGCAAAGGTGGTGAGTCCTCAAGAGGTAATCAAACTTCTGCCTTATATTCTGATAAAGCTAAGGTCAAGGACAAGTCAAAGAATAGGAAGAATGAAGATGAAGGAAGCTCTTTCCAAGCAAACTTTGCAGGTAGAGGAAGAGCTAGAGGAAGAGGCAGAGGTGGAAAGCAAGGCAGGGGGAGATTCCAATCATCTCAACCTTGCAACATATGTGGCTTATCTAACCATACTACTGAAGAATGTTTCAGGAACCCGAGGAACTCAAGAGGAAGAGGATTCAATAGAGGTGGCTATGGATCAAATAGAGGCAGGTACAATGGAGGCTACAACAACAACTACTACAACAACAATTACAACAACAACAACAACTATCAAAGTGGCCATAGAGGAAGAAGAGATTACAATAACTATGCAGAGGACCAAAGTCAAGAAGATTCATTATTGATTATGAATCTATCAACGAAGAAGGGTAAGGATGATGATCACATATTTTACATTGATTCGGGATGCTCGAACCATGTAGCAGGAAATGTGGCTTTACTTTCTGATTTGGAAGATCCTCATAACAAGCATGAAGTGCAGACAGGAGATGACACAAAGCACTCAGTGGAGAAGATAGGTAATGTGAAGACATCAGATGGGAATATGAACCTCTTAAGCAAAGTCTTGTATGTCCCTACAATTACCAAAAATTTAATAAGTGTTGGACAGATTGTTGAAAAAGGATTGCAGGTTAGATTCAATCGATTTGGAGCATATGTTGAAGACCCAAGGCAAGGCTTTCGAAGGATTGCCAAAGGAGAAAAGACAGGAAGGCTTTTCACTTTTGAAGTGGAAGATACAAAGAACATAGCTTTGTTTAGCTATGGATCTCAAACTCTAACAGAGTTGGAGATATGGCACAAAAGGCTTGCTCACATTGGTGAGAGGACACTCAAACAGATTTGCAGGGACCAAAGTGTACTTGGTTTGCCTAATATCACAAGGCAACACATGATTTATAAGTGTGAAGCTTGTCAACTCGGCAAGGCTCATAGACAACCTTTCAATAAGAAAGGATATATGTATCAAAATCCTTTGGATCTAGTGCACACGGATGTGTGGGGTCCAAGTAAGGAGCCATCTATATCAGGCTCAAGATATTATGTGTCTTTCATAGATGATTGTAGCAGGTGGACCATTCTGTTTTTCATGAAGCACAAGGATGAAGTGTTTAATTGCTTTAAGAAGTATATTGCTCTTGTTGAAAACCAAACAAGTAGGACTTTAAAAAGACTCAGATCAGATGGTGGAGGAGAATACTTCTCTTCTGAATTTGATGCCTTCTTGCATGAAAGAGGCATTAAAAGGGAAGTCACTACAAGGTATACACCCGAACTCAATGGTGTAGCAGAGAGGAGGAACAGAGCTATTGTCGAAGCTGCAAGGTCCATGCTCAATGAAAAGGGATTGCCGAACTACCTATGGGCAGAGGCTGTGTCGACAGCCACATATCTCATAAATAGACTTCCATCTAAGTCACTAGATGGAACCACTCCATATGAAGTGTGGAATGGAAGAAGACCTAGTCTAGAGCATTGTAAAATCTTTGGATGCTTAGCCTATGCTCACATTCCTTCTCAAGTAAGAGGGAAATTGGATCCCAAGGCAGAGAAGTGTGTATTCATTGGTTATGATCAAACCCAAAAAGGATATAGATTGTACAATCCAACCAATAAAGGATTTTCTGTGAGTAGAGATGTAATTTTTGATGAAAACAAATCATGGTTTGATGATGACAGGAAAGTGAAGCTGCCATATGACTTGGATGAAGATTTTCCATCACTTCAACCAAAGGAGCCAAAGCAGATTGAAGAAAGTGATTCGGAGATTGACCTAGAAGACTTGGAAAGACTAAAGCTATGGAAGAACAAAGGTAAAGCAAAGATGCAGGATGCTACATATGGACCCGAGAGCTCACATCAACCACTTAGAAGGTCTTCGAGGGAGAAGAAGAAACCAGAGAGGTTTGGTTATGATACTTCTTTGGTCACCAAGCACTCAATCTACATTGCAAAGGATTCAACCAATGAAGAACCTACCACATTCGAAGAAGCACAAAGCAAGAAAGCTTGGAGAGATGCAATGGATGAAGAAATGGAAGCCTTGAAGGAGAATGACACTTGGGAGCTTGTACCTAACAAGCCATCTATGAAGATAATCGGATCTCGATGGATATACAAAATCAAGAGGAATCCAGATGGAAGTATAAATAGACACAAAGCAAGGTTAGTTGCTAAAGGGTTTGCTCAAACCCATGGTATTGATTATGAGGAGACTTTCTCTCCTGTTGCAAAAATGCCTACAATTAGGGTTCTCATAAGTCTTGCTGCATCTAGAAATTGGAATCTTTATCAACTTGATGTAAAGAATGCCTTCTTGAATGGATGGATTTCTGAGGAAGTGTATATGGCACAACCTCCTGGATATGAGGATGCACATCATCCTAACTATGTATGCAAACTAAAGAAAGCTTTGTATGGATTGAAGCAAGCTCCAAGAGCTTGGAATTTCAGATTGGTTACTTATTTGCAGGACCAAGGATTCAAAGCTAGCAAGGCGGATACCTCTTTGTTCATAAAGAGGAATGGATCTGAAGTGATCTATTTATGTGTGTATGTTGATGATATTATTATCACAGGCAATGATCTTGAAGGAATCAAACAGGTAAAGAGTCAAATGAAGGAGGAGTTCAAAATAAGTGACCTCGGACCACTCACTTATTTTCTTGGATTGGAGTTGATCTACACAGATTCAGGTATATACATCACACAAAGGAAGTATGTCCATGACATGCTCGTCAAGTTCAAGATGGAAAATACAAAGTGTGCAGGTACACCTATGGAGCAAAATCATAAGCTTAGTGCTTATGAAGGAGAGCCAATTGAAGACATCACAAGCTATCAAAGCTTGGTTGGAAGTTTGAACTATGCAACACTCACAAGGGTGGATATATGCTATAGTGTTAGCATATTGAGTCAGTTTATGCATAAGCCGAGAAGACCACATATGGAAGCGGCCAAGCGAGTCCTCAAGTACCTAAAGGGGACCATGAATGAAGGTTTGTTTTATTCATTTACTTCAGATATTGAGCTAAAGGTCTACTCAGATGCAGATTGGGCCGGATCTAAAGATGATAGAAGAAGCACATCAGGGTATATATCATTTGCAGGTTCAAAAATCATTTCTTGGTCATCGAAGAAGCAACCAACCGTGGCATTATCTTCTACTGAAGCTGAATATAGAGGTTTGGCTAATGCAACTCAAGAAATCATGTGGTTAAAATCTTTGTACACAGATCTTGGACTTCATTCTTCAACACCTCACATTTTTGGTGACAACACAAGCTCACTACATCTAGCAGCTAATCCGGTATACCATGCTAGAACCAAGCATATTGAAGTCCACTACCATTATGTAAGGGAGAAGCTAATGAGCAAGGATATTCAACTATCCTACGTCTCTACAGATATGCAATGTGCAGACATGTTGACGAAAGCTCTTGATGGTACGAAATTAAGTAGATTCAAGTTGATGATTGGTTTGCAGGAAATCAAGGACAATTGAAGACTTATTTGGAGGCCAAGCATGTTAGGCTTGAGGGGGAGCTGTTGGTGCATTTTGCCCAAGCCTACATGCTTGATATGCTTGATATTATCCTCATTTGTAAGTCACATGAGTAGTCATGTGAACACCTCTTGTAAAAGAGTACATTTTATCTCTTGTAAATGGAAAAAGAAAAAAGTAAAAGGATGGCTTACCTCATCCATGATGTAAAAGCAAATTCGTGGCTCCAACTACCAAAATCACGAATTTTTGAGCTGAGGGAATCTCTCCTAACTTTGGGGATCACTTTTAGGTGGAGTCATTCGAATTCGAATTCAAAACTCCCTCCAAGAATAGCTATAAAAGGAGCAAGAAGGAAGAGGCGATTAGCAAGCCTTGTACGTGACCACTTCATGTCATTTTGTAGAGATTGAAGAGCTTACTCCATAGCTCTATCATTCTACTCCCATTGTGCAAAGATTCATTGCCAATGTGGTTGTAATCATATGTGAATCTATACATTTATTATCATCTACCTCTCTGTTTTGTTCTCTGCTATACTCACTCAGAGCAGTAACTTCAGAAGGTCATATCTCGAGTTTTACTGAACCTTTTTCAGTGTTTTAAAGTGCGTTGGATAGCTCTCACTGTCTAGTTTGTACCTATAAATTTTCAAGGTCATTGGATTTATAATTTTGGAGATATCTGCATTTTACTGCTTACTGGTCTATCTCTGCAGAGCCCCGAGAATTGTGGGAATGTTCCAGAACTTGATGAAACTTGTTCTCAGTGCTCAGTCCATCATTTGAAGTGTTTTAACTTGGAATAGGAAGCTTGCTAAGTCTATTTGCTATGCCCAAAAGGAATTTTTCTAATTCCTTCCAGGTTGAGAGCACTGTTCATTTTTTCCAGCAGGTGTATGTCCAAAAATAGCAAGTTTTGGGAGCTAGTCATTTCGCAACTAGCCTGTCTTGACTTAAACTTTTGGGATACATGTTCCAAAGTACTTGGCTGATATTTTGGTGGATTTAGGAAGCTCAAAGGGTCTACTAATCAACTCTGAAGTCTCAGTTGGCTGTTGTGAAGCTGGTTGTAGCGGCACCTACTCATCTTTGGATTGCATCCACCATCTCTCTTCACAGTGGTATCAGAGCATAGTCAAGCAACATGGGAGATGGATTTCCATCAACAATTGACAAATTGGATCGAAACAACTATCCGGCATGGTCTCTAAGGATGGAGGCTTACCTTCAAGGGAGGAATCTATATGGATTCATATCCGGAGATGAAGCAATGCCAACCATGAGGAACAAAGGGCAACCATCACATGAAGAAGTGGAAGGACTTTCGAATTGGTGTTCGAAGGATGCACTTGCAAGGTCCTATATTCTAAACTCAATCTCTGATTTTCTTTTACCTCATGTCAAGGGATGCAAGACATCAAGAGAAACCTGGAATGCACTTGCTTCTTTCTTCTCTTCCAACACTCGAGCAAGGAAGAACCAATTGTGGATGGAGTTCACAACAATGAAGAAAAGCCCGAAGCAAAATGTGACTGATTATGTCACAAAGATGAAGGAGATTTCCGACCAACTTGGAAGCATTGGAGAGGTAATTGAAGAGGAGCAAATCATAAGACAAATCATGAATGGAATCAAAGCAGACGACAAGTGGGAGTCATTCACAACAGCCATGGATTTATACATGGATATGCATGTACCCGACCTCAACACACTCATGGGCCAACTCTTCACTCATGAAGCAAAGATTAGCAAAGGTGGTGAGTCCTCAAGAGGTAATCAAACTTCTGCCTTATATTCTGATAAAGCTAAGGTCAAGGACAAGTCAAAGAATAGGAAGAATGAAGATGAAGGAAGCTCTTTCCAAGCAAACTTTGCAGGTAGAGGAAGAGCTAGAGGAAGAGGCAGAGGTGGAAAGCAAGGCAGGGGGAGATTCCAATCATCTCAACCTTGCAACATATGTGGCTTATCTAACCATACTACTGAAGAATGTTTCAGGAACCCGAGGAACTCAAGAGGAAGAGGATTCAATAGAGGTGGCTATGGATCAAATAGAGGCAGGTACAATGGAGGCTACAACAACAACTACTACAACAACAATTACAACAACAACAACAACTATCAAAGTGGCCATAGAGGAAGAAGAGATTACAATAACTATGCAGAGGACCAAAGTCAAGAAGATTCATTATTGATTATGAATCTATCAACGAAGAAGGGTAAGGATGATGATCACATATTTTACATTGATTCGGGATGCTCGAACCATGTAGCAGGAAATGTGGCTTTACTTTCTGATTTGGAAGATCCTCATATGAAGCATGAAGTGCAGACAGGAGATGACACAAAGCACTCAGTGGAGAAGATAGGTAATGTGAAGACATCAGATGGGAATATGAACCTCTTAAGCAAAGTCTTGTATGTCCCTACAATTACCAAAAATTTAATAAGTGTTGGACAGATTGTTGAAAAAGGATTGCAGGTTAGATTCAATCGATTTGGAGCATATGTTGAAGACCCAAGGCAAGGCTTTCGAAGGATTGCCAAAGGAGAAAAGACAGGAAGGCTTTTCACTTTTGAAGTGGAAGATACAAAGAACATAGCTTTGTTTAGCTATGGATCTCAAACTCTAACAGAGTTGGAGATATGGCACAAAAGGCTTGCTCACATTGGTGAGAGGACACTCAAACAGATTTGCAGGGACCAAAGTGTACTTGGTTTGCCTAATATCACAAGGCAACACATGATTTATAAGTGTGAAGCTTGTCAACTCGGCAAGGCTCATAGACAACCTTTCAATAAGAAAGGATATATGTATCAAAATCCTTTGGATCTAGTGCACACGGATGTGTGGGGTCCAAGTAAGGAGCCATCTATATCAGGCTCAAGATATTATGTGTCTTTCATAGATGATTGTAGCAGGTGGACCATTCTGTTTTTCATGAAGCACAAGGATGAAGTGTTTAATTGCTTTAAGAAGTATATTGCTCTTGTTGAAAACCAAACAAGTAGGACTTTAAAAAGACTCAGATCAGATGGTGGAGGAGAATACTTCTCTTCTGAATTTGATGCCTTCTTGCATGAAAGAGGCATTAAAAGGGAAGTCACTACAAGGTATACACCCGAACTCAATGGTGTAGCAGAGAGGAGGAACAGAGCTATTGTCGAAGCTGCAAGGTCCATGCTCAATGAAAAGGGATTGCCGAACTACCTATGGGCAGAGGCTGTGTCGACAGCCACATATCTCATAAATAGACTTCCATCTAAGTCACTAGATGGAACCACTCCATATGAAGTGTGGAATGGAAGAAGACCTAGTCTAGAGCATTGTAAAATCTTTGGATGCTTAGCCTATGCTCACATTCCTTCTCAAGTAAGAGGGAAATTGGATCCCAAGGCAGAGAAGTGTGTATTCATTGGTTATGATCAAAACCAAAAAGGATATAGATTGTACAATCCAACCAATAAAGGATTTTCTGTGAGTAGAGATGTAATTTTTGATGAAAACAAATCATGGTTTGATGATGACAGGAAAGTGAAGCTGCCATATGACTTGGATGAAGATTTTCCATCACTTCAACCAAAGGAGCCAAAGCAGATTGAAGAAAGTGATTCGGAGATTGACCTAGAAGACTTGGAAAGACTAAAGCTATGGAAGAACAAAGGTAAAGCAAAGATGCAGGATGCTACATATGGACCCGAGAGCTCACATCAACCACTTAGAAGGTCTTCGAGGGAGAAGAAGAAACCAGAGAGGTTTGGTTATGATACTTCTTTGGTCACCAAGCACTCAATCTACATTGCAAAGGATTCAACCAATGAAGAACCTACCACATTCGAAGAAGCACAAAGCAAGAAAGCTTGGAGAGATGCAATGGATGAAGAAATGGAAGCCTTGAAGGAGAATGACACTTGGGAGCTTGTACCTAACAAGCCATCTATGAAGATAATCGGATCTCGATGGATATACAAAATCAAGAGGAATCCAGATGGAAGTATAAATAGACACAAAGCAAGGTTAGTTGCTAAAGGGTTTGCTCAAACCCATGGTATTGATTATGAGGAGACTTTCTCTCCTGTTGCAAAAATGCCTACAATTAGGGTTCTCATAAGTCTTGCTGCATCTAGAAATTGGAATCTTTATCAACTTGATGTAAAGAATGCCTTCTTGAATGGATGGATTTCTGAGGAAGTGTATATGGCACAACCTCCTGGATATGAGGATGCACATCATCCTAACTATGTATGCAAACTAAAGAAAGCTTTGTATGGATTGAAGCAAGCTCCAAGAGCTTGGAATTTCAGATTGGTTACTTATTTGCAGGACCAAGGATTCAAAGCTAGCAAGGCGGATACCTCTTTGTTCATAAAGAGGAATGGATCTGAAGTGATCTATTTATGTGTGTATGTTGATGATATTATTATCACAGGCAATGATCTTGAAGGAATCAAACAGGTAAAGAGTCAAATGAAGGAGGAGTTCAAAATAAGTGACCTCGGACCACTCACTTATTTTCTTGGATTGGAGTTGATCTACACAGATTCAGGTATATACATCACACAAAGGAAGTATGTCCATGACATGCTCGTCAAGTTCAAGATGGAAAATACAAAGTGTGCAGGTACACCTATGGAGCAAAATCATAAGCTTAGTGCTTATGAAGGAGAGCCAATTGAAGACATCACAAGCTATCAAAGCTTGGTTGGAAGTTTGAACTATGCAACACTCACAAGGGTGGATATATGCTATAGTGTTAGCATATTGAGTCAGTTTATGCATAAGCCGAGAAGACCACATATGGAAGCGGCCAAGCGAGTCCTCAAGTACCTAAAGGGGACCATGAATGAAGGTTTGTTTTATTCATTTACTTCAGATATTGAGCTAAAGGTCTACTCAGATGCAGATTGGGCCGGATCTAAAGATGATAGAAGAAGCACATCAGGGTATATATCATTTGCAGGTTCAAAAATCATTTCTTGGTCATCGAAGAAGCAACCAACCGTGGCATTATCTTCTACTGAAGCTGAATATAGAGGTTTGGCTAATGCAACTCAAGAAATCATGTGGTTAAAATCTTTGTACACAGATCTTGGACTTCATTCTTCAACACCTCACATTTTTGGTGACAACACAAGCTCACTACATCTAGCAGCTAATCCGGTATACCATGCTAGAACCAAGCATATTGAAGTCCACTACCATTATGTAAGGGAGAAGCTAATGAGCAAGGATATTCAACTATCCTACGTCTCTACAGATATGCAATGTGCAGACATGTTGACGAAAGCTCTTGATGGTACGAAATTAAGTAGATTCAAGTTGATGATTGGTTTGCAGGAAATCAAGGACAATTGAAGACTTATTTGGAGGCCAAGCATGTTAGGCTTGAGGGGGAGCTGTTGGTGCATTTTGCCCAAGCCTACATGCTTGATATGCTTGATATTATCCTCATTTGTAAGTCACATGAGTAGTCATGTGAACACCTCTTGTAAAAGAGTACATTTTATCTCTTGTAAATGGAAAAAGAAAAAAGTAAAAGGATGGCTTACCTCATCCATGATGTAAAAGCAAATTCGTGGCTCCAACTACCAAAATCACGAATTTTTGAGCTGAGGGAATCTCTCCTAACTTTGGGGATCACTTTTAGGTGGAGTCATTCGAATTCGAATTCAAAACTCCCTCCAAGAATAGCTATAAAAGGAGCAAGAAGGAAGAGGCGATTAGCAAGCCTTGTACGTGACCACTTCATGTCATTTTGTAGAGATTGAAGAGCTTACTCCATAGCTCTATCATTCTACTCCCATTGTGCAAAGATTCATTGCCAATGTGGTTGTAATCATATGTGAATCTATACATTTATTATCATCTACCTCTCTGTTTTGTTCTCTGCTATACTCACTCAGAGCAGTAACTTCAGAAGGTCATATCTCGAGTTTTACTGAACCTTTTTCAGTGTTTTAAAGTGCGTTGGATAGCTCTCACTGTCTAGTTTGTACCTATAAATTTTCAAGGTCATTGGATTTATAATTTTGGAGATATCTGCATTTTACTGCTTACTGGTCTATCTCTGCAGAGCCCCGAGAATTGTGGGAATGTTCCAGAACTTGATGAAACTTGTTCTCAGTGCTCAGTCCATCATTTGAAGTGTTTTAACTTGGAATAGGAAGCTTGCTAAGTCTATTTGCTATGCCCAAAAGGAATTTTTCTAATTCCTTCCAGGTTGAGAGCACTGTTCATTTTTTCCAGCAGGTGTATGTCCAAAAATAGCAAGTTTTGGGAGCTAGTCATTTCGCAACTAGCCTGTCTTGACTTAAACTTTTGGGATACATGTTCCAAAGTACTTGGCTGATATTTTGGTGGATTTAGGAAGCTCAAAGGGTCTACTAATCAACTCTGAAGTCTCAGTTGGCTGTTGTGAAGCTGGTTGTAGCGGCACCTACTCATCTTTGGATTGCATCCACCATCTCTCTTCACAGTGGTATCAGAGCATAGTCAAGCAACATGGGAGATGGATTTCCATCAACAATTGACAAATTGGATCGAAACAACTATCCGGCATGGTCTCTAAGGATGGAGGCTTACCTTCAAGGGAGGAATCTATATGGATTCATATCCGGAGATGAAGCAATGCCAACCATGAGGAACAAAGGGCAACCATCACATGAAGAAGTGGAAGGACTTTCGAATTGGTGTTCGAAGGATGCACTTGCAAGGTCCTATATTCTAAACTCAATCTCTGATTTTCTTTTACCTCATGTCAAGGGATGCAAGACATCAAGAGAAACCTGGAATGCACTTGCTTCTTTCTTCTCTTCCAACACTCGAGCAAGGAAGAACCAATTGTGGATGGAGTTCACAACAATGAAGAAAAGCCCGAAGCAAAATGTGACTGATTATGTCACAAAGATGAAGGAGATTTCCGACCAACTTGGAAGCATTGGAGAGGTAATTGAAGAGGAGCAAATCATAAGACAAATCATGAATGGAATCAAAGCAGACGACAAGTGGGAGTCATTCACAACAGCCATGGATTTATACATGGATATGCATGTACCCGACCTCAACACACTCATGGGCCAACTCTTCACTCATGAAGCAAAGATTAGCAAAGGTGGTGAGTCCTCAAGAGGTAATCAAACTTCTGCCTTATATTCTGATAAAGCTAAGGTCAAGGACAAGTCAAAGAATAGGAAGAATGAAGATGAAGGAAGCTCTTTCCAAGCAAACTTTGCAGGTAGAGGAAGAGCTAGAGGAAGAGGCAGAGGTGGAAAGCAAGGCAGGGGGAGATTCCAATCATCTCAACCTTGCAACATATGTGGCTTATCTAACCATACTACTGAAGAATGTTTCAGGAACCCGAGGAACTCAAGAGGAAGAGGATTCAATAGAGGTGGCTATGGATCAAATAGAGGCAGGTACAATGGAGGCTACAACAACAACTACTACAACAACAATTACAACAACAACAACAACTATCAAAGTGGCCATAGAGGAAGAAGAGATTACAATAACTATGCAGAGGACCAAAGTCAAGAAGATTCATTATTGATTATGAATCTATCAACGAAGAAGGGTAAGGATGATGATCACATATTTTACATTGATTCGGGATGCTCGAACCATGTAGCAGGAAATGTGGCTTTACTTTCTGATTTGGAAGATCCTCATATGAAGCATGAAGTGCAGACAGGAGATGACACAAAGCACTCAGTGGAGAAGATAGGTAATGTGAAGACATCAGATGGGAATATGAACCTCTTAAGCAAAGTCTTGTATGTCCCTACAATTACCAAAAATTTAATAAGTGTTGGACAGATTGTTGAAAAAGGATTGCAGGTTAGATTCAATCGATTTGGAGCATATGTTGAAGACCCAAGGCAAGGCTTTCGAAGGATTGCCAAAGGAGAAAAGACAGGAAGGCTTTTCACTTTTGAAGTGGAAGATACAAAGAACATAGCTTTGTTTAGCTATGGATCTCAAACTCTAACAGAGTTGGAGATATGGCACAAAAGGCTTGCTCACATTGGTGAGAGGACACTCAAACAGATTTGCAGGGACCAAAGTGTACTTGGTTTGCCTAATATCACAAGGCAAACACATGATTTATAAGTGTGAAGCTTGTCAACTCGGCAAGGCTCATAGACAACCTTTCAATAAGAAAGGATATATGTATCAAAATCCTTTGGATCTAGTGCACACGGATGTGTGGGGTCCAAGTAAGGAGCCATCTATATCAGGCTCAAGATATTATGTGTCTTTCATAGATGATTGTAGCAGGTGGACCATTCTGTTTTTCATGAAGCACAAGGATGAAGTGTTTAATTGCTTTAAAGAAGTATATTGCTCTTGTTGAAAACCAAACAAGTAGGACTTTTAAAAAAGACTCAGATCAGATGGTGGAGGAGAATACTTCTCTTCTGAATTTGATGCCTTCTTGCATGAAAGAGGCATTAAAAGGGAAGTCACTACAAGGTATACACCCGAACTCAATGGTGTAGCAGAGAGGAGGAACAGAGCTATTGTCGAAGCTGCAAGGTCCATGCTCAATGAAAAGGGATTGCCGAACTACCTATGGGCAGAGGCTGTGTCGACAGCCACATATCTCATAAATAGACTTCCATCTAAGTCACTAGATGGAACCACTCCATATGAAGTGTGGAATGGAAGAAGACCTAGTCTAGAGCATTGTAAAATCTTTGGATGCTAGCCTATGCTCACATTCCTTCTCAAGTAAGAGGGAAATTGGATCCCAAGGCAGAGAAGTGTTGTATTCATTGGTTATGATCAAAACCAAAAAGGATATAGATTGTACAATCCAACCAATAAAGGATTTTCTGTGAGGGATAGAGATGTAATTTTTTGATGAAAACAAATCATTGGTTTGATATGATGACAGGAAAGTGAAGGCTGCCATATGACCTTGGATGAAGATTTGCCATCACTTCAACCAAAGGAGCCAAAGCAGATTGAAGAAAGTGATTCGGAGATTGACCTAGAA
>MU260442.1:22500-42500 GCA_020310875.1 Ceratopteris richardii
AATGGTAGTGAGTAGTACACTTCACAAAATCATGGACATATGAACTCAAATAATCATGAAAATGAAAGTATATTGATTGTAGAATACAATGACTTACTGATACATATGTGTGCCTTGTAATCACACCTTGATATGGCATAAAGCTCAGCTCTTGGAGGTCTTCACATAGGTCTCTGTAACCACGACTAAAGCTGCCATCTATTTATAGTTGAGTTTGGGAGGCTAAATTCCCTCAATCACTCTCCAATCAATCGGTGATTGATTTGATTCTCTACCTACCACAAATCACAAATTCGTGGCTCCTCTTTCCTTTTTTGATCATGGACTCAACCACTTAAGATTCTTTCACTTTTACATTAAGTAAACTCTTCAAAAGTTACAAGAGGTAGTTCACAAGTGAACTTTACATAGTCTTCATTTTGAAGCTTCTTTTATGACTTTGTGGGACTCAAGCCAATACTTAGGCTTGTCATAGACTTGCTCCAACAGCTCCCCCTCAAGCCAAGTATGCTTGAGGTCTTCAATCTTCCAAGATTACCTATAAACCAATCATAGCCTTGAATTTGCAAAGCTTTGTACCATCCAATGCTTTGGTTAGAATATCTGCACATTGTTGATGAGTGGACACATATGATATTTGAATCTCTTTGCTTAGAACCTTCTCTCGTACATAGTGATAATGAACTTCAATATGTTTAGTCCTTGCATGAAAAATAGAATTAACAACCAAGTGAATAGAACTCATATTGTCAACAAAAATAGTTGGAGTTCCAAACTCCAATCCAAGATCTTTGAATAATGTCTTCATCCACATAGCTTCCTGAGTAGCTATGGCAAGTCCTCTATATTCAGCTTCAGTAGAAGAGAGAGCAATTGTGGGTTGCTTCTTAGATGACCATGAAATAAGCTTTGAACCTGCAAAGGTAAGATAACCTGAAGTGCTCCTTCTATCTTCCTTGGAGCCAGCCCAATCTGCATCAAAAAATAGCTTCAAACCTAAATCAGATACATAAGGATAATAAAGTCCTTCATTTATGGTTCCTTTGAGATACTTGAGAATCCTTTTGGCAGCATCCATATGTGGTTTCCTTGGTGTGTGCATAAATTGACTTAGCACACTCACACTGTAACATATATCTACTCTTGTCAATGTGGCATAGTTGAGACTACCCACTAGACTTTGATATGATGTGATCTCCTCTATGAGTTCACCTTCATGTGAGCTCAATTTGTGATTGACCTCCATTGGAGTACCTGCAATCTTACAATCTTGCATCTTGAATTTTGCCAACATGTCCTTAATGTACTTTCTTTGAGTGAGAAACAAACCATGATCTTTGTAGACAACTTCCAAACCTAGGAAGTAGGTAAGTGAACCCAAATCACTTATCTTGAACTCTTCTCTCATCTGATCTTTGATCTTCTTCATACCATCTGCATAATTTCCTGTCAATATAATATCATCTACATATACACATAAGTAGATGACCTCATAATTACTCTTTTTAATAAAGAGTGAAGGATCTGCCTTGCTTGGTTGAAAGCCTTTGTCTTGCAAGAATGAAACAAGCCTGAAGTTCCAAGCTCTTGGAGCTTGCTTGAGACCATACAATGCTTTGTTAAGTTTACACACATAATCAAGATAAACTTGATTCTCAAAACCAGGTGGTTGTGCCATATATACCTCTTCTGTTATCCAACCATTCAAGAATGCATTCTTTACATCTAGTTGAAGTATCTTCCAATTCTTGGAAGAGGCAATACTAAGCAAAACCCTAATAGTAGGCATCTTTGCCACAGGAGAGAAAGTCTCCTCATAATCAATTCCTTGAGTTTGTGCAAAGCCTTTTGCTACAAGCCTTGCCTTATACCTGTTAATTGAACCATCGGAATTCTTCTTGAGCTTATAGACCCATCTTGAGCCTATTACCTTCATGGATGAAGTCTTGGGCACCAAATCCCAAGTGGTGTTTTCCTCAAGTGCTTCAATCTCTTCCTTCATTGCATGCTTCCATTCTGTTTTTGCTTTGGCCTCTTCAAATGATCATGGCTCCTCTTGGTTTATGTCCTGTGCTATGTAGATAGAATGTTTAGTTACTAATGAGGTGTCAAACCCATACCTTTCTGGTTTTTTCTTTTCCCTCATAGATCTTCTAAGGCCATGATGTGATGATTCTGCCTCATGTCCAAGTTCCTGCAATTTTTCTTTACCTTTAGACTTCCATGCTTTGATCTTTTCCATCTGAGATTCTTCATCATCATCCGAGGTGTCTTGTTCTTCAATCTTTGGTTGTTCTCTACCAAGATTTGGAAAATCTTCTTCAAGATCATATGGCAAACTGACCTTCCTGCATGAATCTTCATACCATGAATTGTTCTCATAAAAAACTACATCTCTGCTTACCAAGAATCCTTTGTTGGTAGGGTTGGATAACCTGTAGCCCTTTTGATTGTTGTCATATCCAATAAATACACACCTTTCTGCCTTTGGATCCATCTTGCCTCTAACCTGTGAAGGAACATGAGCAAAAGCAATACATCCAAAAATTTTACAATGATCTAAGATTGGTCTTCTTCCATTCCAAGCCTCATATGGAGTCATCCCATCAAGGGATTTTGAAGGCAACCAGTTAATCAAGTAAGTGGCTGTAGATACAGCCTTAGCCCATAAGTAATTAGGTAAATGCTTTTCATTTAACATAGACCTTGCAGCTTCAACAATTGTCCTATTCCTCCTTTCTGCCACTCCATTTTGCTCAGGAGTGTACCTTGTAGTTACCTCTCTTTTGATTCCTCTTTCTTGAAGAAAAGAATCAAAAGAGAAGTATTCTCCCCCTCCATCTGACCTTAACCTTTTTAGTGATTTACCTGTTTGATTCTCCACAAGAGCCAAATATCTTTTGAAACATGAAAAACTTCATCTTTGTGTTTCATAAAGAATAGGATAGTCCATCTACTGCAATCATCAATAAAGGAAACATAATACCTTGATCCAGATATTGAAGCTTCCTTGCTAGGTCCCCATACATAAGTATGAACCAACCCCAAGAGATCTCCATGCATATAAACTTTCTTCATGAATGGTAACCTGTGAGACTTTCCAAATTGACATGCACTACACTTATAAATCATATGCTGTTTTAACACGTAAGGGAGTCCAAGTACACTTTGGTCCCTGCAAATTTGCTTTAATGACCTTTCACCAATATGTGCTAACCTTTTGTGCCATACTTCCAATTCTGTGAGTGTCTGACTACCATAATTAAAGAGAGCAATGTTTCTAGTGTCCTGTAATTCAAATGTGAACAATGTACCTGTCTTTTCACCTTTTGCAATTTTTCTGAATCCTTCACTTGGATCTTCAACAAATGCTCCTGCTTTCGTGAACCTGACTTGCAACCCTTTCTCTACTATCTGCCCAACACTTATCAAATTCTTTGTAATGGTAGGGACATAGAGTACCTTACTAAGTAGGTTGATGTTTCCATCAGGTGCTTTGACATTGCCTATTTTCTCCACAGGATGTTTTGTATCATCTCGTGTTTGTACCTCATGCTTATTCCTTGGATCTTCTAAATCTAATAGGAGTGCCACATTTCCTGCCACATGATGGAGATTGTTAATCTCCAAAAGAACAAGCTACTCTTGAAGTTAGAGCACCTCTATAACAAGAGTAACTCAAAACCTTCACCAATTTGGAGGATCAATGATCAATTGTCAAAATCTTGAACAAACTATGAAGAAGATGACTACAGAGAAAGTCTGCTGCACACAACTTATTCATTGACTTATCAAATGTGTAAAGTTTTTTATAAAAATTTTCATAAAGTGTTGCCTATAGGTTGTGCACCTTCTCCAAGTTAAATCATTCCAAAAGATTAAGTATATCTTCATAAATGAATCAAATAGTTCACCTATGTCTGAAAGTGTTCTCCAGTACAATCGATTCTGACACTTGCAACTTCTAGCACATAGTTCTGCCAAAGTAAAACCCGTTTAAGCAAATGATTTTAGCCATAGATGGCTTACCTTTCAACCTAGATTTTGACTCCTCATTTGTGCAAAACTTTACACTGTGCACTGAGAACTGATCACTTCTTTGACCATCAAGATTGCGCCTGTTTCAGAAGATACTCAATAGTTCTTCATATACAAATGTTCCTACACATAATTCTCTCAGCCTGTTTACAATTAGGCTCTCAAATTTTAACCATAGACTGATTAACTATGGAATTAGACATCTACAAAAGGATTCTTGAAATTATCTAGCACACAAGGAGAACACAACAAAATATCGAGCACAACTTTTTTTCATTTCTGGAAAAATTTTACATCTGAGTGATGAGAGAGATTCCACTCACTTCTAAGGTGTCTAATGACTCATACAACTTCTAATTCTCTATTCACATGCTCTCTCATATTTGCTCCGACTTTTTACTTATGACCATACAAAAGATATACGTGAGCTGTCTCTAAATTAATGTACATATGTGTACACATCTTCATCTTCTGGATATACACTTCCTTCATGCTTCACAATTTGATCTTTTCTTTAGTCATTGACTTCAATTCTTTACCAAAACTTCAATTGTTGATTGCCTTGCACCAAGAGCTCCCCCTCAATCATCAATTGAGGTTTTCTCTAACTTCTTTATACCTGCCATGTCTCGGAATCTCTATAGCTTTGGTCCATCCAAGCTTTTGGTTAGCATATCAGCTATCTGATCTTTTGTTGAAGTATGTATGACTTCAATCTCTTTATCCATCACCTTCTCTCTTAGAAAATGATACTGAATCTCAATGTGTTTAGTCCTAGCATGAAACACAGGATTAGCAGCTAAATACAATGAACGCATGTTATCTCCATGAATATTAGGTATACTCTTAATGATGTCAAAACTCTTCATAAGAGTCTTAAGCCATATCACTTCCTTTGCAGCTTCCACCATACCTTTGTACTTAGCCTATGTGGATGATAAAGCAACTGTGTGTTGCTTCTTAGAACACCAAGAAATTAACTTATCTCCCACATAACACAAGTATCCATATGTTGATCTCCTATCATCAGGATTACCTGCCCAATCTGTATCACTATATATCTTGATGTTGGTATCTGATGTAAAACCATAATACAAACCTGCTTTGAGTGTACTCTTGATATACCTCAACACTCTTTGTCCTGCAATCCAATGTTCTTTCCTAGGACAATGCATGAATTGAGATAATACTCCTACTGCATATGACAAGTCAAGCCTAGTAGTTAATGTAGCATAGATCAGACTACCAACCAAACTTTGATATAACTTCATGTCCTTGAACTCTTCTCCTTCATATCTGCTCAATTTGTGATTCACCTCCATTGGAGTAGGTGCTACCCTGCAATAATCCATTTTAAACTTGCTCAACAAGTTTTTCAAATACCTTTCTTGAGTTACATACACTCCATGTTGAGTGTATGAGATCTCCATGCCCAAGAAATATGAAAAATCTCCCAAATCACTAATCTTGAACTCTTTTTCGATTTGCTTCTTTAGGCTTTGAATGCCTTTCTCATCTGTACCTGTAAGAATTATATCATCAACATATATGCACATGTAAATGAACCCATCACCACTTGCTTTAACAAGCAAGCTACTATCTGCTTTAGATACTTGGAAACCAAGTTCTTTCAAGGACTTCACAAGTCTATAATTCCATGCCCTTGGGGCTTGCTTCAAACCATACAAAGCTCTCTTGAGCTTACATACATGATCTGGATACCTTTCATTTCTGAATCCTTGTGGTTGCTCCATGAAAACATCATCTGAAATGTAACCATTTAGAAAAGCATTCTTCACATCTAATTGACATAATTTCCAACCTTTACATGCAGCAATGGCTATGAGTGTCTTGATGGTTGTCATCTTTTCCACAGGACTATAGGTCTCATCATAATCTATACCATATGTCTGAGCAAACCCTTTCACAACAAGTCTAGCTTTATATCTAAACACACTTCCATCTGCATACCTCTTTGTCTTGGAGACCCATTTGTATCCAATGATCTTCTGACTATTTGGTTTAGGAACCAAATCCCATGTCTCATTTTCCATCAATGCATCATATTCTTCCTGCATAGCTTTCTCCCAATTTTCTTTACCTTTTGCCTCTTCATATGTAGAAGGATCTTCATCTGTCTTTACCATATAAGCATAGTCTTTGGTACTCAAAAAAGAAGTGTCATAGCTATACCTTATAGGTTGCCATTTGTGTCTTGATGACCTTCTGCGTTCTCCACTTCTTGAGGTTTCTCGTTCATCACATTCTGGATCAAACCTTGGCACTTCTTCAATTTCAACCTATACTTGATTGTTCTCCTCTTCATCAAATATCTGAACCTTTGATTTGCCTTTCTTTTGAGTCACAACTTCTTCATCACCTGCATAAATATTGATTGTACCTGCATACCAAGTACCTTGCTCATTGAATGTAACATCTTTTGACACAAGAAATTGTTTTGTGGATGGACTCCACAATCTATATCCCATCTGCTTATCATTATATCCAATGAACACATACTTTTCAGCTTTAGGTTCCAATTTGTGCCTTAATTGAGATGGCACATATGCATATGCCAAACATCCAAATACTTTGCAATGATCTAGAGTAGGTCTCTTACCCCACCATACCTCATATGGTGTCATACCGTGCAAAGCTTTACATGGTAATCTATTGACCAAATATGTAGATGTATTTACAGCCTCAGCCCATAAATAATTTGGGCAGTTTTTCTCCTTCATCATGGATCTTGCAAACTCAACAAGAGTTCTATTCCTCCTTTCTGCTACAGCATTTTGTTGAGGAGAGTACCTGCAAGTAATTTCCCTTTTTATACCTGCATTCCACAAGTAATCATTGAACTCATTAGAGAAATACTCTCCCCCTCCATCTGACCTAAGTCTCTTCAATTTTTGATATGTAATTCTCTCTGCATACACATGATAATATTTGAATGTATTGAATACCTCTGACTTATCTTTGATCACATAGATAGTGATGCATTTGGTAGCATCATCAACATAAATCACATAATACCTTGAACCATTGATACTGAAATCCTTTGAAGGTCCCCACACATCTGTGTGTACCAATTCAAGCTTCTCTGAATACATAAAACCATGCTTGGAATAAGATTGCTTATGAGCCTTACCTAATTGACATGCCTCACACCTGTATGTCATATGTTGACCTGCAACATTAGGCAATCCAAGCACTGAACCATTGTTAACCATATCTTTGATACCTCTTTCATTAAAATGTCCAAGCCTTTTGTGCCAAAGATCTAACTCAGAGTTCTTATGACCTCCATAGGTGAACAAGGCATGACCAATGTTGCCTTGAATCTTCAATGTGAACAATCTTCCTTCTTTCTTCCCTGAAACAATTTGTTTGTACCCATTGCTAGCATCTTCCACAAAAACTCCTTCATTAGTGAATCTAACTTCATAACCTTTTTCAATAATTTTTCCTACACTTATCAGATTCTTAGGAATTGTAGGAACATACAAAACCTTACTCAAGAGAGTACTACCATCCTTGGCCTTCACTGATCCAATTGACTTCACATTGTGCTTTGTATTGTCACCTGTTTGAACTACATGATTAGTTGCCTTATTCTCCAAAACAGTCATCAAAGCTATGTTGTCACTCAGATGATTGCTACACCTTGAGTCAATGTAGAAGACTCTTTGATCTTCACTTTTCCTTTCACAAGTTGCATTCATTATCAATGTTGAATCCTCCTTCTGATCTGAAGCATAATTGTAGTAGATATTGTTGTATTGTTGGCTTTTAAATCCTCTACCTACATTTCTTCCAAAGTAGCCTCTACTACCTCTACCTCTGAAATTACCTCTTTGATTTCTTCCACCTCTTCCTCTTGAATTAAAATTCTGATTATATCCACCATTATCTGAGTATTATGCCAACAATCATTAGCTAAGTGATTTGTCTTACCATAGATCCAACAAGCTTTGACTCCATCTTTATTACTTCTGCCTCTTCCTCTACCTTTGCTAACTCCTCTTCCTTTTAGGAAGCTAGCCTGGCTAGTTGTTCCTTCATCTTCATTTGCTTGTTGCTTCCCTTTGATATTCTTCTTCTTATCCTTTGAATACATTGCTTGACCTGTACTTTTTTCACTTTCACTTTTGACATCCTGCTCAAAGGTTAGCATGTGTCCTAGCAACTAATTTAAATCAGGGGTAAAATGATCTAGTGATAATTCAGTAGACAAAATGAATGGCTTCCATTTGTCATCACCTCTCAAACTTGTGAGGATTTGTCTTACCATTTTATCCTCCTCAATATCTTCATCAACTGCTCCTAATGCATCTGCAATATCCCTCATCCTTGCTACATAATCTGAGATGGATTGAGAGGCCTTCTTCTTGAATGTGGTAAACTCTGCCCACAAGGATGCCTTCCTTGACTTTGTGGTGTTTTGGAAATGCTCCTCCAAAGCATTCCATATATCACTTGCACTTTCAATACGTCTAATGTGAGGTAGCAAGTAGTCATTAACTCCCATATAGATAATGCTCCTAGCTTGAGCATCTCTCTTCATCCAAGTCTTCAAGTCTCACGATTCATCCCTAGTTGGAACACTAGGATCTCTGAACTGAGGCTTTTCTTCTTCACCTGTAATATAACCTATCAAGTCTTTGCTCATAAGATGAGCTTCCATCCTCATTGACCATGTTGGATAGTTCTCTCTATCCAATTTCTCTATCTGAAGAGAATCTCCCATCCTTTCTTCACCTGTGTATTGAATTCTTCAAACTTTATGAGTAATAGATGTACCTTTACTTCGAATGAAGTTCCTTTTGACCTTCTTGATAACTTTTGGTCTCCTTCTCAAGTTTTTCTTTCAAGCTTTCACTTTTTGAACCTTCAAGTGTTGAATTCTTTACAGTTGCAACAGTCGGGGTCCTCCTTTCTTCAATTTTGATGCTTCCTACTCTGATACCACTGATGGAGAGTGTTAATCTCCAACAGAACAAGCTACTCTTGAAGTTAGAGCCCCTCTATAACAAGAGTAACTTAAAACCTTCACCAATTTGGAGGATCAATGATCAATTGTCAAAATCTTGAACAAACTGTGAAGAAGATGACTACACAGAAAGTCTACTACACACAACTTATTCATTGACTTATCAAATGTGTAAAGTTTTATATAAAAATTTCCACAAAGTGTTGCCTATAGGTTTTGCACATTCTCCAAGTCAAATCATTCCAAAAAATTAAGTATATCTTGAGAAATGAATCAAATAATTCACCTATGTCTGAAACTGTTCTCTAGTACAATCGATTTTGACACCTGCAACTTCTAGCACATAGCTCTCCCAAACTAAAACCTGTTTAAGCAAATGCTTTTAGCCATAGATGGATTACCTTTCAACTTAGATTTTGACTCCTCGTTTGTGAAAAGCTTTACACTGTGCATTGAGAACTGATCACTTCTTTGACCATCGAGATTGCACGTGTTTCAGAAGATACTCAATAGTTCTTCACATACAAATGTTCCTACACATAATTCTCTAAGCTTGTTTACAACTAGGCTCTCAAATTTTAACCATAGACTGATTAACTATGGAGTTAGACATCTACAAAAGGATTCTTGAAATGATCAAGCACAGAAGGAGAATTTGGCAAAATATCAAGCGCAACTTTTTTTCATTTCTGGAAAAATTTTACATCTAAGTGATGAGAGAGATTCCACTCACTTCTAAGGTGTCTAATGACTCATACAACTTCTAAGTCTCTATTCACATGCTCTCTCATATTTGCTCTGACCTTTTACTTATATATATAGCCATATATGTACAAGCTTATGACCATACAAAAGATATATGTGAGCCGTCTCTAAATTAATGTACATATGTGTACACATCTTCATCTTCTGGATATACACTTCCTTCATGCTTCACAACTTGATATTTTCTTCAATCCTTGACTTTATTTCCTTACCAAAACTTCAATTTTTTATTGCCTTGCACCAACATGATTATGTAACCAAGATGAAAGATGTGGTTGACCAGCTTGCAAGCATTGGAAAGGAGATAGAAGATGAACACATAGTAAGGTAGATCATTAATGGCATCAAAGTTGATGATAATTGGGAGTCATTCACCACAACAATGGATCTCTACATGGATATGCAAATACCTAACCTCAACACCTTGATGGGACAACTACTCACCCACGAGACAAAGCTCAACAAGAGTGGTGACAACTCTAGAGGTAACCAATTTTCTGCCCTTTATACAGATAAGAATAAGAGTAAGGATAAAGGTAAAATCAAGAAGAATGAAGAAGAGGCTAGCACCTCTCAAACTAAATACACATGTAGAGGAAGAGGTGCTAGAGGAAGGGGGAGAGGAGGAAGGCAAGGCAGGGGGAGATCCTACAACAATCCATCTTGCAATATTTGTGGCCTTACCAACCACACCACAGAAGAATGCTTCAAGAACATAAGGAACCAAAGGGGAAGAGGCTCCCATAGAGGTAGCTTTGGACAATCTAGAGGTAGGTACAACAATGGAGGAACCAACTACAATCATAACTACAATCAAGGCTACAAGAATAACAATTATCAAGAAGGTTTTAGAGGAAGAAGAGATTATAACAACTACACAGAAGAATAAGAGGACTCTCTAATCATCATAAATATGACATCCAAGCAAGGTAAAGATGATAAGAATCTTTTGTATATTGATTCAGGTTGTTCCAATCATGTGGCTGAAAATGTAGCTTTATTATCTGATCTTGAAGAACACAAAGGGAAGCATGAAGTACAGACAGGTGATGGCACTAATCACTCAGTCAAGAAAATTGGAAATTTCAAGGTTTCTCATGGTAAAATGAACCTCTTAAGTAAGGTTTTGTGTGTGCTAACTATAACCAAAAACCTAATTAGTGTTGGATAGATTGTTGAGAAAGGCTTACAAGTTAGATTCACTAGGCATGGAGCATATGTGAAAGACCCTCAACAAGGATTAAAAAGGATTGCTAAAGGTGAGAAATCTAGTAGATTATCTACATTTCAAATTGAAGACATTAGGAACATAATACTCTTCAATTACAAGGATAAAACCCTATCTGAGCTAGAAATATGGCACAAAAGGCTAGGACACATAGGAGAAAGAACACTAAAGCAAATATGCAAGGATCAAAGTGTGCTTGGCATACCCAATGTGACCAAGCAACACATGATATACAAATGTGGAGCATGTCAATTTCGTAAAGCTCAGAAGCAACCTTTTAACAAGAAGGGATACATGTATGAAGACTACTTGGAACTAGTACACACTTATGTGTGGGGTCCTAGCAAAGATCCATCAATCTCGGGTTCAAGCAGATTAAGGCTCAATTAATGGAAGAGTTTAAAATTAGTGATCTTGGTTTGTTAACATACTTTCTTGGCTTAGAGCTTGTGTATATAGATTTTGGTATACTTATTACTCAGAGAAAGTATATTCATGATATGCTCGTAAAATCTCAGATGGAGAACACCAAAATTGCAGGTACTCCTATGGAACTCAACCATAAGCTGAGTTCTCATGAAGCAAAACTCCTTGAAGATGTCACATGTTGTCAACAACTTGTAGGTAGTCTCAACTATGCTACCCTAACAAGAGTAGACATTGCCTATGGAGTAAGTGCATTAAGCCAGTTTATGCATGCGTCAAACAAGCCTCACATGGAAGCTGCTAAAAGGGTGCTAAAGTATCTAAAGGGAACCATGAATGAAGGATTGTTTTATCCCTTCACTTCTGACTTAGGCATAAAGATGTATTCTGATGCACATTGGGCTAGCTCCAGGGATGATAGGAGGAGCACCTCAGGTACCTATCTTTTGCAGGTTCAAAACTTACATCATGGTCATTAAAAAGCAACCAACTATGGCCTTATCATCTATAGAAGTAGAATACAGAGGGCTAGCAAATGCAACACAAGAGGCTATGTGGCCTAAGTAGATTTGGAGTTACACTCATATCCGATATTCTTTGGAGATAACACTAGTTCACTTCATTTGGTTCCTAATCCTGTATATCATGCAAGGACTAAGCACATCAAAGTGCACTATCATTATGTAAGAGAGAAACTGATTAGCAAGAATATTCAACTATCCTATGTATCAACTCATTTACAATGTGCAAATATGCTCACAAAGTCTTTGGATGGAACCAAGATGAATAGATTCAAATTGATGATTGGTTTGCAAGAGATCAAGGAGGAATGAAGACCAAGCATGTTAGGCTTGAGGGGGAGCTGTTGGTGCAATATAAACCAAGTCCACATACTTGGTTAATTAGGATAACTCTTATGTGACTCTATATGATCAACCTCTTGTAAAAGTCCTTCACATTTATCTTTGTAAAAGTGTCCTACAACCACGAGGAAGTTAGGAAGCATCAAATCTCGAAGTATTTGGTAGTTTTGCAATGACATAATATATCCTATACTTTAGGATTCACTTTTAGGTGAACTTTTTGAATTTGAATTCAAAAGTTTCGCTCCAAACTCAGCTTTATAAGGAGGATCAAAACATCCGCGTGTTATCTCGATTCTATGAGATCATTAGAGAAGACATATTATGATTTTGAAAAGCTGACTCTATAGCTCATTCACACTTCTCACATTGTGCAATTGATCATTGCCAATGACATTGTATTTGTACATGTTTTAATCCATACATTTTATGATATCTTCACTTCACTTCCCTGTCATGACTACAATAGAATAGTGATCTTCTTAGAGCTTGTTCTCAGTGCATGATTGATGATTTGCAATGATTTAAAGCATGATATGTTCACTATATTGTCAACTCTATTGGTACAAAATTTTATTTTCGTATCTCATTTCAATTGTTACATATTAGCATGACATTGCTCTCTAGTACATTGACTAATGCACCCCAAAAAAGTCAGGAATGTTCTGTGGTTTGCTAAACATCATTTTTAGTGTGTATTCCATCATTTTTTCTGAAATCAATCATGATTGGTAGCTATCTAAGCTAATTATATTTCCTTAAAAGGAATTAGGCCAATTGCTATTGTGCTCAGAGAACTGATCAAAATGCTAAAAAGGTGTAGAGACAAGGATAGCAAGTTTTTTGGTCTTGGATCAATTCCTACCTATTTTTTTTCAATCCTTTGATTAGTGGATGGTTTTCCAAACATCATATATGATTATTTATGCTCATTAGATTGCTAATGAGGCCCATTAAACTCTCTAGAAACTGTTCTTGGCAGGTGTGAAACAGGTTCAAGCAACACCACTTCATCTTTGAAGACTATCCACCATCTTCTCCAACATACCCTTCTTCAAGCAATGGAGTTCATTCTTAAGCTACATCTTCTTGCTCTCATGCAAGTGAAATTTACCTTCTCTAATGTCTCCCAAACATCTCTAGCATGATCAAACTCTGAAATATGACCAATCATAGTGTTAGAGATTACTTGTGATATGTTGAAGATAGCTCTCCTATTCCATTGCTCCCAATCCTTCAACATCTTCAACTGTTGATTGGTGATCTTTGGATCTTTGGGATTTGCATTGCAATTATCTTCATCTCCACAGAAAATAGTCCATAAACCTTTGCTCATGAGGTAGTTCATGAATCTAAACCTCCTTGGCAGGTATTTGTCTTTGTCAAGCAACTCCAACTTTCGACCTAGATCTACCATAATGAATGGGCAAGTAGGGTTACACTGAAGTGTACCTCTTAGCCTTGATGTCCAAGCTTTTGTGTCCTTCTCCTAGATTCTTCAAAGGATGTTTCCTTCTCTGATACCAACTGATGAAATTTAATCCCTCAGATTTGCACACCCCTTCATAGACCTTTTCTTCTACCCTATAGCAAAAGTCTGATTCACTTGCCTTAAACTGATCCAAATTACCTTAGTATGGTTCATAAGATTTCCAACAAGCTATAAAACACCTCAGATATCTTTGTTTAGGTTAGTGAACAACTCTATACAAAACAAAGTATACAAAGATGTAGGATATACAAAATTTAGGGATATAGCAATACACAAATTTCTCTATGCATAAAATGCATTTCAATAAGCCCTTCTAAGGAAATTAAGATACATAAATAATCTAGAGAATGCACTTTAAATCTCTTGAATTGGATATGTACACAAAGAGTTACAACTATTATAAGCAAACTATGACTATACCTACAAGAGACTAGAGAGTTTGTGGGCTAGTTAGCTCCTCCTTGCTCCTCCTCTGGATGACTCTTGTCTTGAGCCTCCTTGCGTATATGTCTCTTGATCTTCAATGACCTACAAGACCTCCATACATTTGGTGTCTCTTCATATCCTTTTATGGCTTTTGGATGCCTCCGCAAATTTTCCACTGCCTTAGGACTACCTTGCGCTACCTTGCATGGTGACATAGTGGGAATATGAAATGATGGTGGTGGGGGTGATGAAAGCAAAGGGAGGATATTGCATCCTGCATGGCTTGATGCATAGGAGTAATAGGGTCGACTCGCAAGATAGTGGAAGTGAGGGAGGTTGGAGAGCACCACTACGACAATGGAAAGAATCAAAAGAAGGGGCAACAAGAAAGGTTTTCCTACCTGTGGTAAATGGTTCTACTACAAGTCCTAAACGAGCACTATGAACATCAGAGGAAGAAGAGATTTGGACTTCATAGGGTCTTTTTGCACATCGGAAGATGAGGTTTATAATATCACCTTGTTCTTTAGTGGTTGACGATAGAGGAACAAGTGAAGACGAGATAAAAAGAACATGGAAAATGATGTAGGGGGGGTGTGCTACAATAGCAACCCAATGCAGGAGGGTGAATCACCATAGCCTACAAAGGTGTAGGAATTGTGAGGTCTCATCTGACAAGATAGCAAAAAGCAACTCAAAGGGTACAAGAATACCCATAGCAGATCGGTCTGAGAGGAGGACTATAACGCGAGTATGGAAGGATACTAAAACAATAAAGGGTGGAAGAAGGAACATAGTCATTATGGTTTAAGGATGAGGGGAATGATGAATGCAAATTGAAGAAAGGTGCAATCAACTTACGTGCTAAATCATGCAGTCATGTATGGCAAACAAATGATTGTGCATGTGGAGGATGAACAAAAAGAATAGATCTTTGACCCATTGGATCCATTTTTAATTGATTCTCCGGTAAGAGTCTATAACCAAAAAGTTTTTGGACCCAGCTTCATTGAAATTTGGTAGGGGTTGTGCCACCAAACTTTGAACTTGCCAATAGCCCGGCCTACCTTTGAATTGTAAAAAAGGATGGATTGGGCTTCTTGAAATACTAGGGTTCTAAGAAATGGATTATGAGTCCAAGCCTACCAAAGCTCCACTTCTTGGATTAATGAAAAACTCTCAAAATGTTGTTTATCTAATGACCGAAGGTTGTCAATCTGAGCACACAAGGAGTCTTTAGGCAACAATTTATGCTCAATAGCCACCCACAAGCTAGGAACTACAAGTTCCATTTGCCACAATCCCATAAGCCAATTTAAAAGGTGGATAACTGGTAGTGACTTTATAAGTAGTCCGAGATGCCTATAATAATGCACATAATAATTGATCCCATCATTTGGAAAAATCAATAATGAGTTTCCTTAATAGGCTCAATAGTGTCTTGTTAGTACTTTTGGCTAAGCCATTAGCTCTTGAAATAAGGGGTATTGAATTAATGGGAAATATGGAAAGACTATGTAAGGGCTTGAATCAAGTCACTGGAATAGTGTATACCATGGTTAGATACAATTTCCAAAGGAGGAACAAAATGTGGGAAGAGATCTCGAGTTAAACATTTGGCAACCATCGAAGATGTGCCTAACTTAACCACCTAGTCTTCAGCCTAGTGAGTGGCATAGTCTTTACAAGTAAGAATGAACTGATTACTGGTAAGAATAGCAGGGGGAGTGATTGGACCAATGAAATCCAATTCCCACTTCTGAAAAGGTTCAAGAGGGAGTATGGGTTAAAAAGGAAAATTACGTCGAGTTAAGGGCTTAGCCAACACATTGAAAAGGATGAGAGGTTCACAAATAGGCATGAACATCATGTTGCATCACGGGCCACCAAAGTCCACTCTGCAAGAGCTTCTTATATATTAAATTCACCAACAAATGACCACCCATCGGAGTCAAATGTGCTAAGGCCAGGGTTGAAGGAACTTCATGAGTGGGGACACAATAGAGCCAAGCTCTCAAAAGATCAAACTAGTACAATCGACCTACAATAATATAAAACATATGGCTATACAACACCAACTTTTGTCGAGCAGGAATGGGAATGGAATCCCGAGGACAACTAGTAGTCAGAAAAGTCATCAACATATCATAATAGTGTTGAAAATGTGAACTTTTAAGTGGACAAAGGGGTCAAAAGACCTTAATGTAGACAAAAGTCATGAATTGGATAACTTTGGGTAGTCTCAATGTTGGGGAAAGCCTAAGGTGCTGGAAAAGTCGAGAGAGTCATCCAAAAGCTATACACGAAGGTGAAGAGACACCAAATGCATGGAAGTCTTGTAAGTCATTGAATAACAAGAGACATATGCTCGAGGAGGCTCATGGAGAGAGTCATCCAAGGCTCAAGGAGTTGAAATGCAGTAGGCCAAGCTAGGAAAAATGCAGAGGAGGAGATTACATGCATAGAGGAGGAGCTATCAAGCCTACACCCCCTCTAGTCTCTTGTAGGGTAGCATAAAAGGTGTATGAAGGGACCTAGGTATTGGGTTCATTTCACTTCTAGTGTGGAAATATGAGGGATTGAATGCCATCAGTTGGTATCATATCAGGAAACATCCTTTGAAGACTCTAGGAGAAGGACACAAGGCTTGGGCATCAAGGCTAAGAGTTCGTACATTTCAATATAACCCTAATTTCCCATTGATTATGGTAGATCTACTTCAAAACGTGGAGTGGCTTGACAAAGACAACTATCAACCATGGAGGTTCAAAGTCATGAACTACCTCATGAGAAAAGGTTTATGGCCTATTGTGTGTGTGGATGAAGATACGCCCAATGTGGATCCCCAAGATCCAAAGATCACCAATCAAGAATTGAAGATGTTGAAGCATTGGGAGGAAAGGAATATGAGAGTTATTTTCTACATATCACAGGTAATCTCCAAAAAAATGATTGGTTGTATATTAGAGTTTGATCATGCTAAAGATATTTGGGACGCCTTAGAGAAGATATATTCCACTTCCACAAGAAGCAAAAAGATGCAGCTCAGGAATGAACTCCATTCCTTGAAGAAGGGTAGTGGTCAATCTAATGTTGAGTACACCTTGAGTGTAAAGGAGTTGAAGGAGCAATTGGCATCCATTGACTAGAAAGTAGATGAGGAAGACCTTGTATAGGTTACTCTCAATGGGATGAGAGGAAAAGACAAGTGGAAACCCCTTATTACTACCATCTTGTATAAAGATCCTCTACCAACTCTTGAGGAGTTGATCCCACACCTAGTGCAAAAGAGGTTGCCATAGGAGATGATTAATGTCCAAAAGATAAGCTATACTTGAATTTAGAACACCTCTATATCAAGAATATTTCAAAACCTTCTTCAATTATGGAAAACCTTTGTCAAGTTATGAACAATCAACACTTTTGTGAACTATGACGATACTCAAAAAAGTTTGCTTCAAAAAAATACGTTCATTGACTTATGAAATGATTAAAGTGTCTTATGATGACACAACACTCTGCTAATGTTTGTGCAACTATTCGAAGTGAAAATGCTTCAAAAGATTTCACAAAACTTTAGATTTACTTTAATAATTAAACCTATATGGGAAATAAGCTTTCTTTGCAAGGGACTTTTACATATGCAACTTTAAATTCATAGTTCTCACAAACTAGATCCCATTTGATCAAATGCTTTTAGATATCGGTTGCTTACCTTCCAACTTAAAGTTTGAATGCTTATCTGTACGAAACTTTACACTGAAGATTGAGATCTGATCAATTCTTTGACCATCGACATTGCACATGATTCAGTAGTCTCTCAACACGTGTTTACATATGAATGTTCCTACACAAAATTCCCTTAGCCTCATTACAATTGGGCTCTCAAAACTAGATCATAGATGCATTCACTATGGACTTAGACACACACAAAAGGATTTCACAAATGATTGAGCACTGAAGGAGAGAGATGATAAACATTGAGGTGCTACTTCTTCAAAACTTCTCTATTCTGAACAAAAGTACATCTCATGAACATTGATCATTCAACTTGTAATTTTTCTCTTATATATCTCATCTATCTACCATCTCTCATATACAAGTGTATATATACATATGAGTGTAGATTCATCATTACATCAAAGTATTTCTAAGGTATTTACAAAACTATTGCATATGTATATGTAGAACATCTCTTCCTAAACTTCCACTTCACTTCATGCTTTAGAATTTGATCTTTACTTCAAGTATTCGATCCTAACCTTCATATAATCATCAATTGTTGATTGTCTTCCTCCAATAGCTCCCCCTCAATCATCAATTGTGATTACTTGCATCTTCTTTATCCTTGCCATATCTATAAACCTCTGCAACTTGGGTCCATCCAAAGTCTTTGTCAACATATCTGCAAGTTGATCCTTTGTAGGAGCATGCATGATTTCTATTTCTTTACCAACAACCTTCTCCCTCAAAAAATGATATTTAATCTCAATATTTTTGGTCCTAGCATGAAACACAGGGTTAGCTGCCAAATACAAAGAACTCATGTTATCTCCACAAATGATAGGAGTACTTTGAATAATATCAAAATTCTACATGAGAATATTTAGCCATATGACTTCCTTTGCAGCTTATACCATACCTTTGTACTCTGCTTTTGTAGATGATAAAGCAATTGTATGTGGCTTCTTAGAAAACCATGAAGATTACTTATCTCCCACATAACACAAATACCCATGTCTTGATCTTCTATCATTAAAGTTACCTGCCCAATCTGCATCACTATATATCTTTATCCTTGTATTTGAAGTAAACCCATAATACAAACCTTCTTTAAGTGTTCCCTTGATATACCTAAGACTCTTTGACTTGCAATCCAATGTTCTTTTCTAGGACAATGCATGAATTGAGATAGAACTCCAATTGCATATGACAAAAGAGGCCTTGTTAATGTAGCATAAATCAAGCTACCCACCAAACTCTGATAAAGCTTCATGTCTTTGAAGTCTTCTCCTCCATATCTACTCAATTTGTGATTCACTTTCATTGGAGTTGGTTCTATCCTGCAATCTTCCATTTTACACGATTAGCAAATTCTTCAAATACCTTTCTTGAGTCCCATATACTCCATGTTGAGTATATGAAATCTCCATTCCCAACAAATATGATAAATTTCCCAAGTCACTGATCTTGAATTCTTTCTCCATCTACTTTTTAAGCATTTGTATGCCCTGGTCATATGTACCTGTAAGTATTATGTCATCAACACAAATACAAACATAGATAAACCCATCTCCACTTTCGTTGACTAGCAAGCTATTATCTGCCTTTGATGCTTGGAACCAAATTCCTTCACGAATTTCACAAGCCTATAATTTCATGCCCTTGGATTTTTCTTTAAGCCATACAAAGCTCTCTTGAACTTACACACATGATCTGGATAAAATTGATCTTTAAAACCATTTGGTTGTTCCATGTAAACTTCATCTGAAATATAACCATTTAAAAATGCATTCTTCACATCTAATTGAGACATTTTCCAACCTTTGCATCCAGCAATGGCTATAAGAGTTCTTATGGTTGTCATCTTTGCAACAGGACTATCGGTTTCATCATAGTCTACACCATATGTCTGTGCATACCCTTTTACAACAAGTCTAGCTTTGTACTAGACACACTTCCATCTGCATACCTTTTTCTTTTGTAAACCCATTTGCATCCTATCACTTTTTGATTACCTAGTTTTGGTACTAATTCCCAAGTCTCATT
>MU260442.1:77500-105000 GCA_020310875.1 Ceratopteris richardii
GTCTACTCTATAGCCTACACCTCTGAGTACCATTGAGCTATGTTTATCATGCCAATGGGAATGTACATTTACATGATCTAATACAAATATTTACATTCATCATCTTTGTTAGTCTCTGAGTGTACCACTTCAACTACTGTCAACTTCAAAGAGACATATCTCAGTGCCTACTAAACCAAATCAAGTGATTCAAAGCTTGATAGATTTAGCTCAAAGCATACCACAAGCATACAAATTTTGAAGCAACTTGGTTCAGCTAATTTCAAGAAATCGTGGTCGAAGTGCTCACTGTTGCAGTTCTTACGGTAAACGAGTAATTTCCGGTGGAAGAACGAAGTAGATCTTGCAGAGTAATGCGAAGGTTTGTATGAGAGATAGCTCACTCTATAGCTAGACATCTCTACTTTTAGTTGATCAATCTTTCCGGTGAAAAAGATATCTACACACAGTACAAAGTCTGACCGGAAAGAGGCTGTCTGAACTAGTGGAGTTTTTTTTCTTAAACTTTAGAAAGAGTTCAGTAAGTTAAGAAAGTTCACGCGTCACTTCCTTACTTCATGTATGTTCACTTGAAGTAATTATAAACAGAATTGAAGTTCATTCCGGTATAATTCCGATACGATTACGGTGTCAGTCCAGTGGCAGTCCGGTGAAATTTCGGTGAAATTTTTCCAATAAAGTTAGAGCATATGTTGAGCGCTAGACTTTGCTAAGCTATTGATTAATTACAGAGAATTTCTGAATCACTCTAACTTAGTTCTTCTTGGCGTGGCGGTTTCCGCAAGGCTCAGTCTTCGTCGCGTCATCAAGGAGTAGAATCGGAGAAAAGGATCAAAGAGGGTTGGTGCAAAGCAGGATTAGCAGTATCAACTCAATCTTCTGAGTGCATCCAACCATCTCTCCCAACAGTGGTATCAGAGCAAATAAGGTAACATGGGAGATGGTTTTCCTTCATTCATTGGCAAATTGGACAGGAACAATTACCAAGCTTGGTCTCTAAGGATGAAGACCTATCTACAAGGAAGAAGCTTATTTGGATTCATATCAGGAGATGAGGAATTTCCCTTATTCAAAGCTAGAGGCCTACCCATCAAAGATGAACAAGAAAGGCTCAACACATGGTGTGCAAAAGATGCTTTGGCAAGGTCTTATCTTCTTAACTCTATATTTGATTTCCTTTTACCTCACATAAGGAATTGCAAGACTTCCCAAGAGACTTGGGAAACCTTGTCAACATATTTTTCATCAAGTACAAGGGCCAGAAAGAATCAACTATGGATTGAATTCACTACTCTTAGGAAGCAATCAAAGCAATCAGTTTCAGATTTTGTCACTAGGGTCAAAGACATTGCAGACCAACTAGCAAGTATTGGAGAGGAGATTGAAGAGGAACAAATAGTAAGGCAGGTAATCAATGGACTAAAGGCTGATGACAAATGGGAGAGCTTTACCACAGCAATGGACCTATACATGGACATACATGCTCCTGATCTAACAACCCTGATTGGTCAACTCTTCACACATGAAGCAAAGCTTACAAAGAATGGAGAACAATCAAAAGGTAACAACCCCTCTGCTCTATACACTAATAAGAAGGTTAAAGATAAAGGTAAAAGTAAGAAGGTTGATGAAGAAGGCTCTACCTCCCAAGCAAACTATGCAGGGAGAGGTAGATCTTCAAGAGGTAGAGGCAGAGGAAGTAAGCAAGGTAGGGGGAGACCCTACAACTCATCACCATGCAACATTTGTGGATTGTCTAACCATACCACAGATGAGTGCTACAAAAATTATAAGAATCAGAGAGGAAGAGGCTATCAAAGAGGTGGATACTCTCAAGGTAGAGGCAGATTCAACCAACACCAAGGCTACAATGGATACAACAATCAATACAACAACAATTACAACCACAACCACAATAGTAACTACCAAGGTGGATTCAGAAATAGAAGGGATTACAACAACTACACAGAGGAGCAAGATGACTCCCTATTGATCATGAATATGACCTCCAAGGAAGGTACAAATGATGATCATTTATTTTATATTGATTCAGGGTGTTCTAACCATGTAGCTGGTAATGTGGCACTACTCTCTGATTTGGAAGAACCCAAGGGCAAACATCAGGTACAGACAGGTGATGATACTAAGCATTTTGTTGTAAAGGTTGGTAATGTAAAGACTAGTGATGGTAATCAGAACTTATTGAGCAGAGTACTTTATGTTCCAACTATTACCAAGAATCTAATGAGTGTTGGTCAGATTGTGGAGAAAGGTTTACAGGTCAGGTTCAATCAACATGGAGCATATGTGGAGGACCCAAGACATGGATTCAGAAGAATAGCCAAGGGAGAAAAATCAGGTAGATTATTTACTTTTGAGCTTGAAGACACCAAAAACATTGCTTTATAAAATTACAAGGATCAAACACTTTTAGAATTAGAAATATGGCACAAGAGGTTAGGTCACATTGGTGAAAGGACCTTGAAGCAAATGTGCAGGGATCAATGTGTGCTTGGGATACCTAATGTATCCAAGCAACACATGATATATAAGTGTGGAGCTTGTCAGTTTGGTAAGTCACACAGATTGCCCTATTCAAAGAAAGGTTTTATGCATGGAGACTACCTTGACTTGGTGCACACAGATGTTTGGGGACCTAGCAAGGACCCTTCCATTTCAGGATCAAGGTATTATGTGTCCTTCATTGATGACTATAGCAGATGGACTGTGTTATACTTTATGAAGCATAAGAATGAAGTGTTTAATTGTTTCAAGAAGTATCTTGCACTGGTTGAAAACCAAGCAGGAAGAAACTTGAAAAGGCTAAGGTCAGATGGAGGAGGAGAATACTTCTCAAATGAGTTTGAAGACTTCTTGCAGGAAAGAGGCATCAAGAGGGAGATAACCACAAGGTACTCACCTGAACAAAACGAGGTAGCTAAAAGAAGAAATAGACTCATTGTAGAAACAGCAAGGTCTATGCTTAATGAAAAGAAGTTGCCAAATTATCTTTGGGCAGAGAGTGTATCTACTGCCACATATCTCATTAACAGGTTGCATCATGGGCCACCAAAGTCCACTCTGAGAGAGCTTCTTATATATTAAATTCACCAACAAATGACCACCCATCAGAGTCAAATGTGCTAAGGCCAAGGTTGAAGGAACTTCATGAGTGGGGACACAATAGAGCCAAGCTCTCAAAAGATCAAACTAGTACAATCGACCTACAATAATATAAAACATATGGCTATACAACACCAACTTTTGTCGAGCAGGAATGGGAATGGAATCCCGAGGACAACTAGTAGTCAGAAAAGTCATCAACATATCATAATAGTGTTGAAAATGTGAACTTTGCAAGCTCTAAGTGGACAAAGGGGTCAAAAGACCTTAATGTAGACAAAAGTCATGAATTGGATAACTTTGGGTGGTCTCAATGTTGGGGAAAGCCTAAGGTGCTGGAAAAGTCGAGAGAGTCATCCAAAAGCTATGCACGGAGGTGAAGAGACACCAAATGCATGGAAGTCTTGTAAGTCATTGAATAACAAGAGACATATGCTCGAGGAGGCTCATGGAGAGAGTCATCCAAGGCTCAAGGAGTTGAAATGCAGTAGGCCAAGCTAGGAAAAATGCAGAGGAGGAGATTACATGCATAGAGGAGGAGCTATCAAGCCTACACCCCCTCTAGTCTCTTGTAGGGTAGCATAAAAGGTGTATGAAGGGACCTAGGTATTGGGTTCATTTCACTTCTAGTGTGGAAATATGAGGGATTGAATGCCATCAGTTGGTATCATATCAGGAAACATCCTTTGAAGACTCTAGGAGAAGGACACAAGGCTTGGGCATCAAGGCTAAGAGTTCGTACATTTCAATATAACCCTAATTTCCCATTGATTATGGTAGATCTACTTCAAAACGTGGAGTGGCTTGACAAAGACAACTATCAACCATGGAGGTTCAAAGTCATGAACTACCTCATGAGAAAAGGTTTATGGCCTATTGTGTGTGTAGATGAAGATACGCCCAATGTGGATCCCCAAGATCCAAAGATCACCAATCAAGAATTGAAGATGTTGAAGCATTGGGAGGAAAGGAATATGAGAGTTATTTTCTACATATCACAGGTAATCTCCAAAAAAATGATTGGTTGTATATTAGAGTTTGATCATGCTAAAGATATTTGGGACGCCTTAGAGAAGATATATTCCACTTCCACAAGAAGCAAAAAGATGCAGCTCAGGAATCAACTCCATTCCTTGAAGAAGGGTAGTGGTCAATCTAATGTTGAGTACACCTTGAGTGTAAAGGAGTTGAAGGAGCAATTGGCATCCATTGACTAGAAAGTAGATGAGGAAGACCTTGTATAGGTTACTCTCAATGGGATGAGAGGAAAAGACAAGTGGAAACCCCTTATTACTACCATCTTGTATAAAGATCCTCTACCAACTCTTGAGGAGTTGATCCCACACCTAGTGCAAAAGAGGTTGCCATAGGAGACACATCCAATAAGGGTGGTCACTCATAGGTCCTATATGCTAGCAAAGGCAAAGGCAAGAGTGGCAAAGCTGAAAGGAGGGAAAAGCAAGTGAAAGCAGTCCAAGGAAGAAGATTCAGATTCAGATGAGATACCCAGGCATCATCTTCAAGGAAGGGCTATAATGGCAAAGGGATGAAAAACCCTCATCAACATAAAACTTGTTTTATATGTGGTAAGTAGAATCATATTTCATCAAATTCTTGGTTGTAGGATGACAAAGGCAATAAGAAGAAACAAGGGAATTATGCTAACAACTCCAAGAAGGATGATGAGAAGGAGACCCTCCTAGCTATGCAACATGGCTACAATAGTGATAACAAAGATATAAAGTGGTACATAGACTCTAGATGCTCTAGTCACATGTCATGTATGGAGGAATCTTTTGTTCATATACAGGTCCCAAGCTCAAACAGTTGTGTGGAGATAGGAGATAACACTGAGCATCCCATTATGCATGTGGGAAATGTGAAGCTAGGTGATGGTGAATCTTTTAAGACTCTTAAAGATGTGCTCCATGTTCCATCTATTTCTGAGAACCTTATATCTATACAACAAGTGGTAGAGAGAGTTATGCAGGTTATATTTGATGTAAGAGGATGCATGGTGAAGCAAGGATGCAAGAACATTGCCAAACAAAGGAAAGAAGGTAGATTGCTGTTCACACTAGATGTTGCTCCTACACACAAAATGGTATGTTATGTGATGATTGGTAACAAAAGGTTTGTAGAGATTGATCTTTGGCAAAAGAGGATAGGAAATATCAATATTTCCAAGTTAAAAAGCATGGACAAAGCAGGTTTAGTGTAGGGACTACCAAATCTTAAAGGCCAAGGTCTACAAGAGTTTTATGATGCTTGTGAGCTAGGTAAGCAAGCAAGGAATCCACTTCCAAAGAGTGAGTACAGATCCTCTAAGCTCTTGGAACTTATACACACAGATGTATGGGGCCCTTATATAGAGGCTTCATTGGGAGGAGCTAGGTACTTTGTCACCTTCATTGATGTCCACTCAAGAAAGGTATGGCTACATGTTATCAAGGAAAAATCGGAAGCGTTTTCATCCTTTCAAAATTTTAGGTCCCTTGTGGAGAAATAATGTGATGCACACATCAATACACTAAGGTCAGATGGAGGGGGACAGTATTTCTCCACGGAATTCAAAAAGTACTTGCAGGGAAATGGCATAAAGAGGCACTTTACATGCATGTACACTCTAGAAAAAAGTGGTGTCGCAAAGAGGAAGAATAGGCATTTGGTTGAGATAGCTAGATTTCTCATAAATGAAGGTATGTTACCATTCTCTTATTGGGCTAAGAATATGAATACAACTTGTTACTTGATAAACAGGGTTCCAACAGTTGGTCTGCTCAACTTGACTCTACAGGAAGTCTATTATGGTAAGAAATAAACCATGGAGCACCTCAAGGTATTTGGATGTGTATGCTTTGTTCATGTTTGTAGTGAAGTGAGAACAAAGTTAGAGCCCAAGAGTGATAAATGTGTGTTCAGTTTAGAGCCCAAGAGTGAGAAATGCGTGTTTATTGGCTACTCAAATGAGAAAAAAGCTTGCAGGTGCTAGAATTCTCTCTCAAACAAGCTATATGTGTCAAGAGATGTTGTGTTTGATGAGTCAAGGTCATGGTATGGAGAAGCAAGGCAAAGTTGGATGAAGACGATCAAGAGGATTATGTAGACTTTGATGTACAAATAACCTCAAGAGTCAATCACAATTAGTGAATATAGGCTTCTACATCTAAGGTGCACTCACATGATTACTTTGACACTAATGATTATGAAGGATCATCCCCTAATTCAAAGTATAGAAGGTTGCAAGAGATAGACTATGGCACTAGGAAATGTTGGTGCATTTCGCCCAAGCCTACGTGCTTGATATGATGTTCATTTGTAGTCATATGTGTAGACATATGAACAGCTCTTGTAAAAGAGTACCTTTTATCTCTTGTAATTGTAAAAGAAAGAAAGGCTTAAGTCATCCATGATGTAAAATGAAAATTTGTGGCTCTAACTACCTAAAACCATGAATCCATTAGCTGAACGAATATTTCTAGTTCCTAGCATCACTTTTAGGTGAAATCATTTGAATTCAAATTCAAAACTACCTCCAAAAGTAGTTATAAAAGGAGCAAGAAGGAAGTTGGCAAAGGAGTGCTTGATTCGTGCCCATTTCATGCCCATTTGTAGAGATTGAAGAGCTTACTCCAAGCTCTATCATTCTACTTCCATTGTGCAAGTGTTCATTGCCAATAAGGTTGTAATTATATGTGAACCTATACATTCATCATTTACTTCTTCTCTTATTTGTTCTCTGCTATACCCACTCAGAACAGTAAACTTTAGAAGCTCATATCTGGCGCTATAAATAACCTACTTCAGAGCTTCAAAGTGTATTGGATAGTTCTCTAAGTCTTATATACACCCACAAAAGTTCAGGTCCATTAGATTTACCATTTGTGAGAAATCTGCATTTTACTACTCACTGGTCTATCTCTGCAGAGCCCGACAATGGTGGGAGTGTTCTAGATTTTGCTAAACCTTTTTCTCAATGCTCAATTGATGAATTGAAGTGTTTTAACTTGGATTGGGAATCTTGCTAAGTCTATTTGCTTTGTCCAAAATAAAGTTTTCTAATTCCTACCAAGTTGAGAGCACTGTTCATTTTTTCAGCAGGAGTATGTACAAAAATAGCAAGTTTTGGGAGCTAGTCATTTTGCAACTACTCTATCTTGACTCAAACTTTTGAGATACTTGTTCCAAAGCACTTGGGTGATTTTTTGTGGATTTAGGAAGCTCAAAGGGTCTAGTTACCAATTCTAAATTCTTAGTTGGCTGGTGTGAAACTGGTTGTAGCAGCACCAATTCATCTTCAGGTTGCATCCACCATCTCTCTCCATAGTGGTATCAGAGCATAGTCAATCAACATGGGAGATAGATTTCCATCAACAATTGACAAATTGGATAGAAACAACTACCCAACATGGTCTCTAAGGATGGAGGCTTATCTTGAAGGGAGGAATCTATTTGGATACACATCTAGAGATGAAGCTATGCCAACCATGAGGAACAAAAGGCAACCATCACATGAAGAACAAGAAAGAATTTCAAATTGGTGTTCAAAGGATGCACTTGCAAGGTCCTATAATCTAAACTCAATCTTTTATTTTCTTTTACTTCATGTCAAGGGATGCAAGACATCAAGAGAGACTTGGAATGCACTTGCTTCTTTCTTCTCCTTGAACACTCGAGCAAGGAAGAACCAATTGTGGATGGAGTTCAAAACAATGAAGAAAAGCCCAAGCAAAATGTGTCTGATTATGTCACAAAGATGAAGGAGATTTCAAATCAACTTGGAAGCATTGGAGAAGTAATTGAAGAGGAACAAATCATTAGATAAATCATAAATGGAATCAAAGCAGATGACAAGTGGGAGTCCTTCACAACAACCATGGATTGGTACATGGATATGAATGTACCCGACCTCAACACACTCATGGGCCAACTCTTCACTCATGAAGCAAAGATAGCAAATGTGGTGAGTCCTCAAGAGGTAATCAAACTTCTACCTTATATTATGATAAAGGTAAGATCAAGGAAAAGGCAAAGAATAAGAATAATGAAGATGAAGGTAGCTCTTTCCAAGAAAACTTTGTAGGTAGAGGAAGAGCTAGAGGAAGAGGAAGAGGTGGAAAGCAAGGCAGGGGGAGATTCCAATCATCTGAGCCTTGCAATATATGTGGCTTATCTAATCATACTACTGAAGAATGTTTCGGGAACCTGAGGGACTCAAGAGGAAGAGGATTCAATAGAGGTGGCTATGGATCAAATAGAGGAATATACAATGGAGGCTACAACAACAACTACTACAACAACAATTACAACAACAACAACTATCAAAGTGGCCATAGAGTAAGAAGACATTACAATAATTATGCAGAGGACCAAAGTCAAGAAGATTCATTATTGATTATGAATCTATCAGTGAAGAAAGGTAAGGATGATGATCACATCTTTTACATTGATTTGGGATGCTCAAATCATGTAGCAGGAAATATGACTTTACTTTCTGATTTGCAAGATCCTCACAACAAACAATGCCATGGGTTTGAGGAAACCCTTTAGCAACTAACCTTGCTTCATGTCTCTTTATACTTCCCTCTCGATTCCTCTTGATTTTGTATATCCATTGAGATCCAATTACCTTCATAGATGGCTTGTTAGGTACAAGCTCCCAAGTGTCATTCTCCTTCAAGGCTTCCATTTCTTCATCCATTGCATCTCTTCAAGCTTTCTTGCTTTGTGCTTCTTCAAATGTGTTAGGTTCTTCATTGGTTGTATCCTTTGCAATGTAGATTTAGTGCTTGGTGACCAACGCAGTATCATAACCATACCTCTATGGTTTCTTCTTCTCCCTTGAAGACCTTCTAAGTGGTTGATGTGAGCTCTAGGGTCCATATGTAGCATCTTGCATCTTTGCTTTACCTTTGTTCTTCCATAGGTTTATTCTTTCAGAGTCTTCTAGGTCAATCTTCAAGTCACTTTCTTCAATTTGATTTGGCTCCTTTGGTTGAAGTGATGGAAAGTCTTCACCCAAGTCATAAGGTAGGTTCACTTTCCTGTCCTCATCAAACCATGATTTGTTCTCATCAAAAGTTACATCTCTACTCACAGAAAATCCTTTATTAGTTGGATTGTTCAATCTATATCCTTTTTTTTTTGTTCATAACTTTTTCCCTATGAAATATGTATATCTATAAAATAAATAAGAAAGATAGAAGTCAAGTGGGCCCCACCACTAAAGATATGACTAGCTCTCCCTGCAGTAAAAGAGAAATGATCAATATAGAAGGGATATAAAAGAGAGATGGAAATTCTGGAATATTCAAGTATTTAAACCTTGTCCCACTCTCTTTAAAAGGAAACAAAAGTCTTTCCAAAGGCCCCATAGCCCCGCTACACCTTTTTGAATCTTCAACAAAGGAAACCTTTTGTTTATGCATATATCTTATATTCTTGGGCCCCAAACTCAAAAGAATGATGCAATAAAGTCCAAATTTGGTGGATTGGACCCCTTTCACGCATTTGGAGGAGAAAATAACATATTTTTGAAATACAACCTCAAAATATCCAAGAAATATGTAAAAACAAGCTAAATATCACACCTTCCTAAGTCTAGAATCTTCTCGATCTTTGTAAAAAACTCCTATTCCACCACAAATGTAAAATATCTAGAAGATGCATCTCAAAATATCATCCCTAAATATCTCCCCAAAAGGCCTATAAAAGGACCCCTTGGATGCCCTCCAAAAACAAGAAGAGTTGTATGCAGGTACACGTTGCGAGTGTAGTGGGCACTCCAAACCTAGGAGAAGGAGTCTACCCTACATCATTGTATTGAGAGAGCTATAAAAGCTCTTAATTTGTAAGTACCCCATGTCTATGTAATATTTTCTATTTCAATCAAGTTTATTTCTCTAATTCCTTCCATTTCCATTACCTTGAACCTTTGCTTATTCTATCCAATACAACCTCTCTTCTTCTCTCATTTCCTACTCCTTCCATCTTCCTTCCTTCTTCTCCATAATTCCCAAACCCATTGAAGATTGTGGTACCACTTGGCTCCTCTTTTCATTGATGAATCTCATTCTTGTGAGTGCTTTGTGTTTTTTGTGTTGGTACTAAGAGGGCGGCATGGACAACCCCTGCCTTAAGAGTACTTGTGTAATGTTCATGCGTTGGTACTAAGAGGGCGGTGTGGATCACCCCTACCTTAAGAGTACCCTTGTGTTGATTGTGTTTACGTGTACTAAGAGGGTGGGGTGGATCACCCCCACCCTAAGAGTGCCATTGTATTTGTGTGACAATGCGGCGTGGACAACCCCTGCCTTGGCAGTGCTGTGTGTGTTTTCATGTGAATGATTTTATAGGAGCCTGGTGTCCCTCATCTTCAATTCCATTTTTTGCTTATGAGTTGAGCATCGAGGAAGTGTTAGAGGCCATTTCCTTAATGCCCCTCTCATAACTTGGTGCCCCCACTGAGGAACTCAATTTCATGAATTTCCAAAACCCCAACAACCAAAATAGTCCCATTCGTTCCAACCAACCTTATCAACCAAGACCCCTTCTTTTTGTCCATATCACATATAGTAGAAAGATATTCTTCCAACAATGCATCATCTATCATTTCGGGGCAGAGCGTTTGGCAAAAATATTTGAATCTCAAGAACCCTTTATCTTTCCAATTCTAGAATATACCCTTAGTTTCAACGTCTAGATCTTCATTCTTTTGTAAGAAAGCCAATTTCAAGTTCAACCATGGCATCAATCTTCCCACACTTCTATGGAAGACCCAACAAAGATGCTGAAGAGTTTTTGGACAACTTGGAGATGGTGTACCTTGTCTCAGGAAGGGATCAAGAAGCAATCAAGCTAAAGGCTTTCCCATTGTTCCTAAAGGAGGAAGCAAGAATATGGTACAAAAACTTACCCAATGAAGCAACAGGAAGTTGGGAAGCAGTGCGTGAAGCATTCATAGCACGATATGGAAAGAAGGATACACCAGAAGGATTGTGGCAACAATTGCTCTCACTAAGGCAAGCCACACTTGAAGACTTTTCAAATTATGAGTCTAAGTTTCAATGTGTGTGGAGTAGTTGGAAGAGTAGCCTAGGGGCAAATGAAGTAGCTTCACAGTTTCTGAAAAGGGATAGATTCATCTCAAGACTCTTCCCTTCTCTAAAACAAAAGGTGGAGTCACAATTTCCAAGTACTTTTGAAGAAGCATTAGATATAGCAAGAGGTAAGTGTAGAAAATTAAAGTTTCAGTCTTCAAAAGTTAAAAAACTAGAACATATGGATGTTGTTCCCCTAGTACCACGTGCACAGGTAAAGAACGAAGGGCTTCACAACAAGATATCTTGCAGAAGCTCACACAACAACTGGAACAACTAACACTCAACTAGGAGAGGAGCCAGCAAGAGAGACCACAAAGGGAACAAAATCGAGGACAACGACGACAAGCAAAAGAGTTTATATGCTACAATTGCAATGAATGTGGTCATGGTATGTACAATTGCCCTCACCCTCATAGGAATCCAGGTGATATGTATCCTATTAGGAGGCGTCCACAATATGCACAGGAACAACAACAACAAGCAAATATTCCACCTCTTCCAATGGCTCAAGGTGACCAAAGGCAAGTGAATGTTTTAGAGCTAACCGACGAACAAGAGACCATGGATACAATGCCAATCAAGAGGACAAGGGCACAAGATAGAGACCGATCTCAAGATGAAGATTCAAGCATGGGTACACAAATGAAGAAAGGTAGAGTTGTAGAAGGTGAAGCTAGTAAAAGAAAGAGAAGGTCGAGGAGGAAGTTCACGATGGAAGACTTTCCTCTAGGTAAGGGCATCGGAACCTATGACCTAATTATCCACACAGAAACCAAATATCACTTGGCCACAATTACTCGAATTATCTTCAAAAACTAGGAGGGAATGGTCCAAGCTGGTAACCACTAGGAGGACTAAAAATGAATAAATTAACCTTATAAGAGCCAATGCATGTGATGATGTGGTACCCATAGTGGATGCATATGTAAAAGGAAAAAGGATTTCCAATGTGTACGTGGATGGCAGAGCACAGATGTGTATCATGACAGAAAAAAAAATGCATAGGTTAGGCTTGGACATGACAAGACCATCTGCATACAAAGCCAAAATGGCAATGTGTTGGTGTAATTGAAAATTTAAGAGTTATAGTATGTGATATAGAGGTTGCTTTGGATATGTATGTAATTGCAACAAAAGGGGAGGGATACCCCATCATATTAGGATGACCATGGTTAATAGCAGTGAAAGCACATAAAAAATGGGGTTCTGGCCTTCTAGTTCTTAAACCAAATGATATAACAAAGTCAATTACCTATTATTTGAAGGACGAGAAGAAGGAAGATCACAGGTATGAAACAACTGTAGATGAAAAAAGCTCATGCTATGACAGCGATTCTAGCAGGAGGAATCGACAACTGAAAATGATTCATCAACACTTGAAGTCATGGGCATGATATTTCAAGGAAAGGAAGATGGAGGCAAAGAGGATGACCTACAACAACCACAAATTGAGGAATCCATGGCTGAAGTAGATCTACAAAAGATGCTAGCAGAAGATCTCACCTTAGAGGAAAGGACCACATACATCAACATGCTCAAAAGGTACCCCAAATTGTTCATTAAAGATTATAATGAGATACAAGGTGTAACTGTTATTCAACATCATATCGAAATCAAGCCAGAAGCAAAGCCAATGGCGCAAAAGCTCAGAAGGATCAGAACACTTCAACAAGAGGCTCTACTAAATGAGGTAAATAGACTCATTAAGGCTGGTTTCATTTACCCTGTGTCAAATTTTGAATGGGTGTCTCTAGTAGTGGTTATCCCAAAGAAGAATGGTAAATGGAGGGTGTGTGTAGAGTATAAACCCTTGAATGCAACAACCAAGAGAGAAAATTTCCCACTACCCTTCCAAGATGAAATTCTAAATGAAGTGGCAAGTCATGAAAGGTACACTGTATGTGATGGATACTCAGGGTACTTTCAAATTCGGATAGTTGAGGAGGACCAAAGGAAGACCACATTCATCACACCATGGGGATGCTTTGCTTATCGAGTAATGCCTTTTGGCTTAACCAATGCACTTGCAACATTCAAAGGTTTATGAACTTTGTTTTTCAACCATTCTTTGGATCATCAATAAGGGTGTACATGGATGTCTTTTGTATTGAGATATCAAGCTCAACATGTGATGATCCACGATGACATGTACCAGTTTTTCGTTTCTCTGACATGTATAATGGCCATGTCGATATATGTTAGGGATACTTCATTGAGCTTTATTAGATTTATCTACCAAGAGTGATGGCACATTTGTTTCTTGCCAGCTCACTCATTTGTGGACATTAGGTTTTTCCTTATGTACTGATCTTTATATATTGCACTTGTTGTATTCTTGTTTAGTAGGTCATTCTTGAACATTCCTTTTTATGTAAAGAAGAAGCTTGGAGCACAACACACAATACTGAATGTATTACTAGAGAATGTACAAAGATAAGTAGCCCATTAGGGTAATAGGCGTATATACAAGCCGGGGGGAAAAAACCTCCTAAAGAGGGACAAAAGTGCCAAGGTGGTCCTAGTGTGTTCACACACATCACTACCTAAATATATCAGCAATATTGCCATTTTGTCTTCCCTTAGACTCCTTCCAGCCGCACATCATTTTGTACATAGCTCATATTTTAGTGTATATGTAACCATCTCTTGCGTTTAAACACTCATTGGAAAGCTTATCTTGTGTAAGTTTTCTAGCTCAAGTATCTCCTTCAAATATTATATATTCTGTGAGATATCAAAGAAAGAGTGAAGTTCAATTTTTCAGCTCATGTTGTGAAGCTCATATTTCAGTGTATATGTAACCACTTCTTGCGTTTAAACACTCATTGGAAAGCTTATCTTGTGTAAGTTTTCTAGCTCAAGTATCTCCGTCAAATATTATATAGTATGTGAGATATCAATGAAAGAGTGAAGTCCAGTTTTTCAGCATACCTATGTAAACAAGTAGTCTAATTTGGTTAGTTAATTTTCCCAACCAAAACATATCCAAATTGCTTGATTTTTGGCTTGTTGGAAAGTTATGTGCATCTACTTACTATTTCTATCCCAAATCTCTCATTCAAATGATTTATATTCTGTGAGATATCTGTCAGAGAGTGAAGCCCAATTTTTTAGTATACTTATATGTGCAGGTGGTCTATTTTGGTTAGTTGAGTTTCCTAACCAAAAGCATCCAAAATAATTGTTTTTTAGCTTGTTGGAAAGTTATTTGTGTATACTTTCTCTGTACCAAATATCTTTCACAAAAGATATATATTCAGGGAGTTATCAATCCGAGAGTGAAGTTCAATTCTTCAATATACTTGTATGGATAGGTAGTTCATCTTTGTCAGTTGCGTTTCCTAACCAAAACTTGTCCAAATTAAGTTATTTATAGCTTGTTAGAAAGCTCTCTTTGTCTACTTTGATGGACTAAAGGCACAAGTTCATTTGAGTTTTGTATTGAGAGAAGCAAGCTATCTAAGGTGCAACTGTTTGTCCAAGTGCTGGACATACAAGGGTTCACTACACATTTTTGTTGCGCATAGGAGAACTCATTCTCCACAGGACCCATATGATCACGTAGTAGAGTTTAGACAAGTACTGAGAGCAGAGTAGGTTGATGATTTCTTCACTCAATTTAATGCCTTTTGCATAACTCTCAAAAACAGAGCCTTGATGTGGTTCTAACCAGTACATCAAGGACAATTGAGGAATATGGATCAATTGCTAAAAGTCTTTATCATAGAGTTCTCAAAGAGTGGCATCAGGCACAATACCTCATCTCTGATCCATAACTTCAAGCAAACACCCCAAGAGATGGTTAGACTTGCAGGAATATGATCTAGGCAATACCTAGAGAGACATCCAATTCGAGAGTTACCCACTCTAGCCAAGCAAGTGGCCTTGGTTTTAGATGGGTTGCTAAGCTCCAAGCTAAGGTCATATGTCTACTTGAAGGAACCTAGGACTATAGAGTAGTGTGTGTGCATGTGCATAGACATTCAGGACAACCTAGGTGATGAATTAGAGCTCTAAAAAATATATAAAAACTCGGATAGTGCTGCTAGCTTCACTTCTAAACTATCCACTTCAATAGAAGAGTTAACAGAGAAAGTAGCACAAAATTTAGGAGTCTCAACTAGAACCTAGGATGATGTCACTCAAATGTTTTACAACTGTGGAGGAGACCACATGGCCAATGTGTGACCGACCATGGCTCAACCTCAAGGAAAACCTAATAGCCAATATTGCATGATAGAGATGAGATACACTAACCACACTACAAAATATTTCCCTTACACCAAGCACGTGGTTAGCCAAACATATCCACAACTATATCAACAAGAGGAAAGATATCCAAATTGGTACCAATGTCAACAATATTTTAGGGCCCAGCAACCTTACCAACCATAATACAAGCTCAATAGAGACTCAACCAATGTTGGGTCAATAGCCTCCACCCCAGCTAGTGTGATCCCAATCAAGTATGCATCGATAGAAGAAAACCTGAGTAGAGCCTTGGTGTCAACACCTCCCTTGATTTTCAAAAGTGATCCAAATGCTCATGGTTTTGACTCAATGCATGTAGTCAGTCCACGAGATCACTATATGGATTCACCTAAGCACAATGAGATCTACTCTTATGAAAACCCCAATGATTCTAGTTGTAAGCTAGAATATTTGAATGTAACATATGCCAACCTTAATCCCAGCCCCAACCAAGACAATTGAGGCCCCAAGAACCTAGAGGGCCATGCAATAGATGCCAGGGAGATCACTTCATTAGAGATTGCCCAATCCTTGCACTAGGACAACCACAAGCAGTAGCCATTCAAGGATTTTGTCATGACTATAGTAAGGAACACCTCTTAAGGGATTGCCCAAAGAATCCAGCCAATACATAGAAAATTACACCAATCAATGTTATTGGCTTAGTTGTTGAATCTAGGGGAAGTACAATCACCACAACCCTAGTGCACGATCTAGGTCAGGATCCTCATGGATGCATGAAGACATTGACTTATGGATGTGCAAGGTGGCAATCGAAGAAGAGAAAAGTTTATCTACATGAGAAGTAGGTACAGAGAAGCACCAAAGCTTAGTTCAAGATCTATCCTATGCACCCATAGTATTCCAAGATGAAGAATTTGAACCTCATGATTGGGCAAAAAATTTAGCCACAATGGACATAGCGATCAATGAACAATAGTGCTGACCCCACTATGATGAAGATGGCTCTGATATTTTAGTCTTCACGATAGAACCAATGATATATGATCTAGTTATTGAAGAATGCAAACCTCATAGGATTCAACCCCTAGAAGATAGTGACAAAGATGGAAAATCCATCCTCATGGAGCCATTGTGTGCTTCCGAGAAAGAATATCTATATTCAAAAGAATCCATAACTCAAAAGGAGGAAAGATCAAAAGAGGAAGAGATGTCAATAGTAACCCAGAAGAAGAAAAGAGAGAAACCAAACCCTAATCCTGTAAAGGAAGAGACCCTCTTTGAAGTCCCCAAGAACTTCAAGAAATATGAAATAGAAGATTGAAAATTCATGATTAGGATGCCTAATAGGGAAGCACTCATAGGAGTGGCATATGACAACAAAGAAAAGACTAAGAAAATTGTTGTGACCTTACAAGAGGAGGAAGAATGATGTACATATATGGGACACAACCCGATATAAGAAGAAAAAGAGTTGATAGCATTGCTAAGAGAGTATAGAGATGTGTTTGTATGGAGTTACAAAGACTTGAAAGGATTTGACCCAGATATTTGTTCACACAGAATACCCATGTCTTTGGAAGGCAAGCCAACAAAGAAGAAACCATATACATATAATGATAATTATGTAGCCAAGATCAAAGAACAAATAGAGTGTTTAATGGAAGCTTGATTTATCTATGAAATTGAGCATACCGAATGGGTATCCCCCATTGTGGTAGTGCGTTAACTCGAAGAAGGTTAACATAGAGACTATCAAAGATAGCTATCCGCTTCCTATCACATAACATTATTGGAATGAGTAGTAGGCAAGGAAGTCTACAACTTCCTTGATGGATTTTTAGGCTACAATCAAGTAGCTATTTCCCCTAAAGACCAGCAAAAAATGGATTTTGCCATAGAAATGGGGCATATTTGCAATTTGTGTGATGACATTTGGGCTCACCAATGTCCTATTACATTTCAAAGGTTACTATGCCACATGTTAAAAGAGTTTTTGTGGAAGAATCTAGAAGTCTATGGTGATGATCTATGTGTGCATTCAAACATGAGGCAAACACACATTCTTGAGCTTAAACAAATTTTTGACAAATATAGAGAATGTCAGGTCTAGTTGAACCCAAAAAAGTGTGTTTTCATGGTCAAGCAAGACAAGACCTTAGGACACATAGTGTCAAAGAATGGAATCTCACTGGTGAGATGGAAGGACTATTAAGAGAAGGCACATATATGTGGGAAGTTGAGCTTGAATACAAAAACACATCGGGAAAGTATCACTTCTTTACCAAAGAATTTGAGAACTTACAAAATACAGCAGAATTAAGGTTGATGTGGTAGAAGGTAGGCTTGGTAGGATATTTTGTTGTGAGACTATTGAAACCAAATTTCATGCAATGTTTTTATCTCATCAACTCATGCACTCCTGCCCAAGACCCTAGAGCTTCAAGCACCTCAATATTTCCATCATTGACACAAGGTGATGAGTTAAAGAGATTTCGACTCATAAATAACTTAATGATAGAAGCCCTAGACATGAGAGGGATGCATATTATGATCGAGAAAGAAGGACTGGTCCCAAAGAACATAATGAAGAATCAAAATTTGACAAAGCTCAAAGACATGGTGGCCATGACACCAAATATTGTAGTGCACCTTAGGATGTGCATGCAACACTTTGCATTTCGAGGGCAAGACAGATTCATGATGCCCCATAAAGGTTTGGTTTACCTTGCATCTCACCAACACACAGAATATGACAATCAATCTTCCACACTGGATTATTGGTCAAATTCATCAATCATGTGGTGTCCTGATTCAGAGAGATCTATCATGGAATAGGGTACAATAGTTTAAAAGTAGGAAAGCCTCCACCCCACTATATAAGGGAATGTGGGGATCTATACCTTGTGCACAACCTAGAGGTTCCACCTTGACCCCAGACATATCCCTGACACCACAAAGAGTAGTCATGCCCTTTATGCTTAGAATACCAAGGTGAACCATAGACAAATCTAGTTTAATTCCCCCCCCTCCCCCCCCCCCCCCCCCCGAGTGCCATTGAACCTAGAATTCCTTGGACGAGTGCTCTCAGAAGAACTCAACAATGCAATTTTTGAAACAATCCATCAAGGAGTGAATCTTGAATCAAGAGAAGAATGAGAAGGTGACCAAAAACAACATGACAAGGGACAATAGGAACCGGTTGGAGAAGAAGAAAATGAGGAAGATGAAACCAACAAAGATGAGAAGCACGATGAACAACAGAGAGAAGCCACAAGATCCCCCTACTTATACTGCACAATTACAAAGAATTTATGAGATGATAATGAGTGTGTAGGAAAGACATCATCTCTCCTTCAGTACAGGAAAAGCACTGATTGAATAGATTTTGAGTGAGAAAGGAGTAGACCCACAATTTTTCAAGGCACTCCAACTCTTGGCTGAATCACTAGGATTCACTTAAGCAATTTGTATTGTGTTATAGAGAGCTACACCTCGTTATGATCAAAGATGTGTTAAAAAATGAGAATGCATAGGAAAAAATATTAGGATACCCATGATAGAACAAGAAGAAACTACAAGAAAAGAGGCCACATCTAGCACAACCATTGATCTGAGAATAGAAACATTTGTACAAACTTCATCCATATCACCTCAGTAACCTTCTTTCCCTCTTGCCACTTTTGAAGCACATACCACCATTGAAACCATGACCACCAATCAACCCACCAAATCGATCTTCCGTACTCCATCCTGTTCCCCACCTCATATTGAACCCATTGTCTCCACATCATCTTTTAGTTTCTGAGAACCAATCTCCCAAGCCAGCCTATTTTCTTCCATTACTAACCCTATTTACACCTACATGACTAAACCTCCAAAACTTGTCATTGGCTACCCTGTTGTAACCAATGTATCCGGCCACCCATGACCCGCTGAAGGCATCATGGGATTCCCCACAACCCCTCACACACAAGTCCCCTTCATCACCGATCCATATTACTCAACCTTATGGACATATCGCCACCCATGGTACCACCCCCTCCTCCCACACTTCCACAATCCCCTATCTCCCTTCCACCAACATCACCACTATTAGACATAGCATTCACAACTCCAATTCCCCCTGCATTCAGCCCTATTACTCTTGCATCCACTTCTATAAATAATATCTTTAATACTGTGATTTAGTGTGTCGCACAACTTCAACAAGACCATCAACACTTAGAATAAAGAAATGTGGCCCTTGTAAGCAAGTCTCAATGGCTACAAAATAGAGTGACAACATTGGAAGAAGATAAACATAGACCACAAGTTGAGTACCTTACCCTCCAACAAGCACACAATGACCTAAATACCAGAGTACATGGAGTGGATATAGAAGCAGTCCAAAACTTGGAAGAAATGCTACACAAACAACATGCAAGGATTGCCAAACTACAAAGGAACTTAGGCCTTCTACGATGATACATGTCAACAACAGTGGAAGAGAATAAGAGACTCCAACAACAAAATCAAGGCAACCTAGAAGCTATCATGGAAGGAACTCCCAAAGCCACCATTATTCCAACACAGTTCCAAGCAGATAGCATCCACATACTACTTGAAGGGAAGCTAACTTTTTGGACTCATACACCAAGTTAGAAGAAGAGTGTGCCACTCTAAAGAAGTAGATAGCAAAGCCAAGCATACAGCTACCCAAAGCAATCCCTCTTCCATCGAATATGCAAGAACTAGAGACCCTACTGAAACAAATGGATGAACTTCAAGCATGACTACTATAGTATGAAAGACCACCTTCACCAATAATGGAACATGAACCCAAAGAGGTGGTTGAAATCTTGATAGAAGAAACCTTTGTGGACCCATATGAGCCTATACCAATACTCGATAGATGCACTAGAGAGGAGGTTCATGACACATTGAAGATTGAAGCGCCCAAGTAGCTAAAAAGGGTTGAACAAATAGGCTGAATGCATGATGATAGAGTAGTTGTGCAGATCCAATCATTGGCAAATCTTGAAGAGAGAGTACTCAAGCTTTAAAAACCTCTCTCATCAAAGGCTGATCACCACATCAAAATTGCAATATATGCCATATTTTGTATTTCTTACAGATTGCGACACAGCAATAAAAAGGGTGATGGGCAAAGAACCCACTTTCACAACTCAATTCGAGCCCAAAGACCTTCTCAAAACTCCAAATGCTTTTCTTCTCTTCGGGTAATGTCTTGAGTAGTATCTGAAAAATCAACGATGGGGGGTTCTCTTCACTTCTCTTGAACATATTCTCTTCAAACATGAGCTCATCAGAAAAATCAATGGGAAATAAAACATTTAGTACAATCTCATGAAAAAAACACAATAGCAACACTTTAGTGGTCAACAAAATATTATGGAGCTCTTTGAGAAAAAACAATTTATCATATACTTGTTTCAAGACCATTTTTTAATTTGAAAATCAATTCATCATTTATCTTGAATTTATTTTTATCCCAAGACATTCAAAACTTATGGAAGTTCTTTTTTATTCTCAAAGAATTCCTATCATAATATTAAGATTAAATGAAAGCTCTTGAATCTTTAAAGTGATGCACAATAGTTACATTCCCTTTCACAATGAAAATTAAAAGGTAAAGTTTTTTTGGAAAGTAGGCACGGATCCATCCCAATGAAAGTATTTATTGATGAGGAGAAATAACGGAGAAGAGATCGAAGAACAGATTCTAAAGCAATGAACAATAACCTTTACGTTTTCAATTTAAATAGATTTAAATTCAGTACCCGATTACAGGAGATAATTTATTTTTATTACATTAGGCATACAATCATTTAATTCATTTATGCACTAGTCTCAAAATTTCATTTTGTTGAAACAACAAATGCAACTCGACTTGAATAAGTTTGAAGCATAGTATATCGAACAATGCTTCGTATAGCTTTGCTCATCAAATACTCGCAAACACAGTATCTGCTAAAGTGAATCGAAACCAAAGTGAATCAAAATCAACAGCAACTGTCAATCAAAGAAATCAAGCGCTGGAGTGTTTAATTGAAGCCTAAATTTTGAGCGATTACGAACATGTGTAATCCTTAAAACTGAGATACATTAAGGGCCTTTCCTCTCTCTCTTTCCTCTCTCTCTCTCTCATTCTCAACCGCCTTATTTTCTGCAACCATATCTGCACTTCTACCATCTGTAGAGTCCGAGCCTCTCTCTCTCTCTCTAGCCATTTCTTTTGCAAATCATCTTTGTCGCATGTGTCTCCTTTTGTCTCTCTAGGAATTGTCTGCATGACCCGATCCATCTCTCTCTCTCTCTGTCTCTCTCTCTCTCTCTCTCTCTCTCTCTCTCTCTCTCTCTCTCTCTCTCTCTCTCTCTCTCTCTACGAGCTTGTCGACTCTGCTCCACCACCATTATTTCAGTGCAGCATCCTTTATCTCTTGCTTTCTCCATCGATCTCCTACTACGCACCATCTTTCCTTTCTCTCTCTCTCTCTCTCCGGCCATTTCTTTTGCAAATCATCTTTGTCGCATGTGTCTCCTTTTCTCTCTCTAGGAATTGTCTGCATGACCCGATCCATCTCTCTCTCTCTCTCTCTACGAGCTTGTCGACTCTGCTCCACCACCATTATTTCAGTGCAGCATCCTTTATCTCTTGCTTTCTCCATCGATCTCCTACTACGCACCATCTTTCCTCTCTCTCTCTCTTTCTCTCTCTCTCTCTCTCTCTCTCTCGTTTTGATTCACTGACTTGCATCGCCTTCAATCAGCTGTGCTTCATCTCTCTCTCTCTCTCTCTCTCTCTCTCTCTCTCTCTCTCTCTCTCTCTCTCTCTCTCTCTTCCTGCGTTGCCAACGTCTCCTTTACAGCATCATCTGATTCACAGACTACATATGTGCTCTCCCGTGCATTCAATTTGACCTCTGTTAGCAGGATCAATATTAAGAATGGAATCATACATGAGGTATTTTGTTGATGTCACAACCTGTTTTTCTATCCAGCCCTTTTCAGTGCTTGGGGGGTATGCCCTGTGGCGTCAAATTGTGCGCAACTATGAGGGGTACTAGTACTCCTCATGCCAAGCTCTCATTGCCTTCTTCAACACGAGTTGCTAATCGAATATAAACGTGTTCTGGCAATCTTCTTGGTGTCCCTCTTGTTGGTTTATGCATTTTGTGGGTTTGAACGTCTCAGTTAGAGCATGGAGGATTAGCCACATGGCTTGATACAAATCAGGTCCTCCACTGCCATCATGTATCTACTCAGCTTCATCGCCTCTGTCGAAGCCTCCATCTACAATAGCTCTCTCCCCCTCTCTCTCTCTCTCTCTGCTACAACACGCGCATTAATTTCTGCTTCGTTCTCTCCTTGGAAAGATCCAACATGGCATTTCGAAGCTTGTGAGAATGATCCAATGTATTCAACCTGCTGTGCATAGCTTCTCTGCACGTCTCCCCTATTTTCCTCTGAGTCATTGCCAGATTTCAATTATGCAATATTGTTATGAGGATGGAAAAAGAGAAAGGTGGCATGTTGTAGCTATTCTCAATGACACAAACAACCTAAAAAATCACAATTCCTCCATAGGATTGGATATGAAGACTAATTGACACATATCCTTAGAAAAACACATTCACCAGATTCTTACTCGTGATCAGACTTCTTTGTCGAATCTTTGGTGGAGAGAAGGATGAGATATTGAAATCTCTCTCTCTCTCTCTCAACAAATATAAAGTACAAGGAAAAGAAAGAAGAAGAAATTACCTGAAAAATCAATGGGAAAACCAAATAATCAGTCAGGGCTCATTTTTATAGAATTCCAAGTTTCCAAATTTCCAAATTTGGATGGTTCTATAGAATTTTCCAAGATTCTTCTCTTTCCATTCTTTTCCAACTTAGAAGCCTCTTTTTCTAATTTTGGAAAATCCCAAAGTATTTTTGGTTTTCCTTTTTATTTTTATTTTTCTCTTTCTATTTTTATTTCTTTTTCTTTTCCTTTTTATTTTTCAGTAAGGTTTTTATTTTGGTTTCTCACTTATATACAAAAGGAATTGATTTAATAAGGCTTTAGGGTCCAAACCAAGGCATTCAAGGCAATACTTTTAGGGATTTTTGATGGCAATAGTCACCAATGCATAATCAATGGTCATCTAAATACATTGTGAGTCAAATCCCTATATTTTTAAGAGTTAAAAGCAAGTTTCCATGGTTAGAAGTTGGTTTTTCATGGGTCAGAGTTAGGGTTTCAAGGTTTCCAAGGGTATAATGAACCTAAAAGATGTAAATGTACAGGTCCAATGTACACATAAAATTTTTCTTCATCACACAAGCAATTAATTCCATCAGAGCCTTGACCAATTTATAACTCTTGGAGTCAAAATATCATATCATAGCCAAAAAACAATGAAATAAATTTGGAAATTTTTTTCTTGATGCACATTCCCTGAGGGATTTCATCCCAACAACATGTCATTGATTGTTTGGCATATGCATTAGTGTCTGAAAAATAACGCATAAAATTGGATGATAAAGTAATAAATGTATGTTTATTGGATATAGTTTTGAAAGCAAAGGCTACCATCTGTACAGATACTAAACACATTTTGGTTAGTCATGATGTTGTTTTTGTGGAAGATGCAATTCATCCATTACTTAAATGTACTAAGGAGACATCAATTAGCTCCAAACATGTATGTGATACTTTGGTGCCTCTTTTTACAGGTGGACGGTCAAGTGCTGGTTCAAATGAGGCAATTTCTCACCCTTTATAGGTTTTAGATGATAATGTAGATCATTCCATTTTTTATGGAGATTTACATGATGCACTTATTGATGAGAGGGCCGATATATAGGAGGGAAAACTACGCCCAAATGGCTAGTGCAACCTTTGCAAGATAGCAAACTAGATTCAACTCTGTCATGTGGTACTCATTCAAGCTCTCATTGTGCCTATTTTGCATCAGATTGCTATGCAATGGCTGCCTCTAGTCTTTATGATGAGAATGAGATTGCTTCTTTTAATGAAGCACAAAATTCTAAAAATTGGATGGCTGCTATGCAATTAGAATATAATGCTATTATGAAAAATTGTACATGGTCTTTATTTGATTTACCTCTAGGCAAAAAGACCATTTACACTAAATGGGTATATAAGTTGAAGTGTAAGGTTGATGGAATAGTTGATAGGTATAAGGCTAGGCTTGTTGCAAAAGGTTATGCTCAAGAGAGAGGCATTGATTTTGACAAGACCTTTGCTCCAACATGCCGAATGACCACCATTCGTAGCATTTGTGCACTTGCATGTGATCATGGTTGGAATGTAGATTAGTTGGACATTAAAATTGTATTTTTGAATGATGAGTTACATGAAGAAGTGTATGTATTTCAGCCCTGTGCTTTTGCATGGAAAGGGCATGAAAAAAAGTGACCAAGTTGAAAAAGGAATTATATGGTTTGAAGTAAGCACCACGTGCTTGGTATGAAAAGATACATGCCTACTTGATTGCACATGGTTTTGAGAACAATCCAATTGAGAGCATCTTATATGTTAAGCATGCAAATGATGTGCTTCTCATCATTGTGATCTATGTTGATGACATGATTCACTAGTCCTAATGAGAAGCATATTTTTAATTATAAGGCTGATTTGCATGCATATTTTGGGATGTCAGATTTGGGGCATTTGCATCATTATTTGGGCATTCAATTTATGCAAGTTCATTGTGGAATAGCTATTTGTCAAACAAAATATATTGACACATTATTGCAACATTTTGACCTTGAAGATTGCAAACCTATTGCCACTCCTATGGAAATAGGTTTATGGTCAAGTCTTCATGATATTGGAGATGCATTTGATGTTGTTCTCAACTAGGAGGTTGTTGGATGCTTGATTTACTTATGCATAACTCGGCTTGATATTCAGTTTTCTATCTCTCAGATGAGCATGTTTATGCATTGCCCAGGTGCCAAACATTGGTAGATGGTTAAGCGCATTTTTTGCTACTTGAGTGGTACACAACTACTGTTGGAAACAATATCACATGTGTCCAAAATTCCTAAGATAGGCCATAATAACTTATATTTAGAAGCTATGTTCAAGAAACCACGTCCGGCACCTTGCATACACTAAACGTCTCCCACATCAATCACCAAGGTTCGATACCCATTAAGCACAATCTCGTGGAGGACGTTTTAGAAAAGCAAAGGGAAAATCACAAAGATGTTTTTTTTTAGTTTTTCAAGCTTTTCAAAACAGCGACGAGCAGCGAGGAAGTTGTTCGCAATAGTGTTTTAAAGAAACCAATCACTTATGTTTTATGCTTTTGGAGTAGCTTTATTGATGGAGAGCTATGCTATATAAGAAGAGCTTGTCTCATTGTTAATTTATCCTACACCTAGTTCAACACAAGCTTTGGAGCTTGATCCCTCATTACAGGAGGTGCTTCTAGCTTATGGGGCAGCCATGGTGCTATCTTGGAGCATGTTGAGGAGCGGCTATGGAGTTATTCTTGGAGATTCAAAAGAGTGTGCTCACAATCTTGCTTATGGAGAGGACTTGCCCATCAACAACTTGGTGGTGTTGATCAGCCATCCACATGATGTATTTGAAGATTGTCTTCCACATGAAGATTTCAGGTTACTTCAAAGACAGTTGATGGTGGTTAACATAAGATTTACATCTTATGTTAAGAACTTAGGTACATATTCTCTTTATGCACACAGGTACTCTTTCAAGTTTATGGAGGCAGTGGCATCCATATGAGGAGGAGTCCTATTCGACATAGGTACATGAGAATCAGTACATGTATGCTTTATGCATATTTGGATGAGGTATTTGAGAAGGTATGTTCATATGAGTTTGAGGATTTTTGGCAGCAAACTTATTAGATCCTTTGCTACTTTTGTAAGTATCTGATCTTTTCACACACGTGTCTGACTTAGGGTCTTCCATTGCCTAAGTTTAGATGAGGGTTTGCTCATTATCAGTTTTAGACTGATCCTTCCTCTTTCTGTCACTCATATTCACTCTTCTACAACCTATTAGGTCACACATCTCATGTATATTCAGATTTCTGTCCATACATTTGAATATGTTTGTTACATTTGTACATTCACTCTTCCATCTATTTCTGTTCACATAGAGTGGTTGAGAGTTTTGACTCCCACATTTTAAATTGACGTTTGTATATATGATAGTGTGAGTAAGTAGTGGCTTACATAACACTTTACACATGTTGTCTAATCTTTCTCTATCTTTGTCTCATCATTTGTATGATTAAATGTGGTATGTTCATGTTTTGTCAACATTGGAAGATTTCTAGAATTTGTGTTGTAGATGTTGGACCTATGGAACTATGGACCTGTGGTATTAAGTTATGGGCCTACTAAATTTCCAACATTTGGTATCAGAGCATCTAGGTTCATGGGTTTCCAGACTTTTAGGTTTACAACATATGATTTAAGAGCATCTTCTAACATTTGACATTTGACATACACACTTAATCTAGATGAGTAGAGATTTGAGAATTAGATAATTCAGTCACATGTTTATTCATCAGTGTGAAGTATGAAGATGATCTGTTAGCAGCCGAATACTTTTGGAAGAGTATGAAAATGCTTTACAGAAGTATTGTTTGAAGACCAAGACTTGATGTAGAGAAGGCTACTTCAAACTCAAGGAAAAACAATGGTTTGGAGAAGATGAAGGAACCAAATAAACATCAAATCAAAGGTATCAGTTTCTACTATCAGATTATCATTTGCAGGTCATATCTTAGAAGAGCAGTTATGAAGAGATTTGAAGGATTGGAGAAGTGATTTTATACACTTTCATCTTTTGAAAGTAAAAGCATTAGCTACATAAAAATAGGTATCTAGAGGTCGTTCTTGACAGTTTTGATGATCTCTTTCATGGCAAGAAAGCTCATCTAAGAAGACAAATGTGGAGAGCATCAGTTTTGTTTTCAGCCAATTTTGTGTTGTAAGTTGGTTGGATATCTAGGTATAGAATTTGATCTAGGTACACTAGAGAGGTAATTCAACATTTAGCCAAAAGGT